>JADMNL010000026.1:360312500-360492500 GCA_016271365.2 Neoceratodus forsteri
GGCTGGATGAAAACTCTGGCCCTATTTTGGAGGCCATGATTCCGGCCGGGTACTCAGTGATACACCGCCCGAGATTGGACCACAGAGGCGGGGGATTGCAGTGTGTTTCAAGACTGAATTGGGTCTCGCGAATGTAGTAGTAAGTGAGGCTGGGTCTTTTGAGTACACAGTTGTAGCAGGTGTAGGCGTTCGAATCGTGCTCATATACTGTCCACCCGGAGATGGGAGACGTTTCTTACAGGAAGTAGCAGACTTCCTCGTCGACATGTCGTTTGAGTCACCCAGATTGATGGTTCTGGGTGACTTCAATGCCTGGGTCGATGATGAACTCTCTAATTTTGGTAATCACTTCCTCCAATTGATGTCTCTTTGGTCCTCACACAGGTGATTTCCACTGCTACGCATAAATCTGGACACTCTTTAGATTTAGTCTTCCTTCTAGGGATCGACGTATCCGACATTGGGGTGGAACCAGTCGCTTGGTCTGATCACTACATCGTGAGGTTCAATTTTGCACCCCCTGAGAAGACCAGCCCTGTGGAGATGGTCAGGTACACCCATTATGGAATGTTACTCCACAAGGTCTAGCGCGGTCCCTTGACCTGTCATCCTTTGTTTCGTGAGCTGATAGTCCAGAAGCATTGGTGTTGGCCTGCTGCAAGGCCACGATGGCTCTGGATTCTATTGCTCCTGTTTGTGAGTGCCCCATCCCTTTGCCCCGGAGCCCTGTGGTTTGATGGGACCTTGAGGGAGATGCGGAGACAGGGGCGAAGGTTAGAGCGTCGCTGGCGCAGGTCCGCCCTTGATGCCGACCACTCTAGATTGATGGAACATTATGTTAGCTATCAATCTGCAATCACCCATAAGAAGGCAGAATTCCTGTCCAGGGAGATTGCAGTTGCTCAGAATCGACCGGCTCAGCTGTTCCGAACTGTAGACAGACTGTGCAACCCAGCCTGCCTGCAAGTTCGGAAAGCTTTTTCGCAAGTAGAGTGCGATGAGCTCGCTCTATACTTTGCAACTAAAGTGGCCGACATCAGGGCGAACCTGGGTCCGGTAACCTCTAAGGGTGATGCTTTTGGACAGCAGGAGATCACAGTGCCTCACTTCTCCTGGAGTTCTTTTCGGCGACCTGAGTTCATGGACATTATGAGGATCATCCATTCTATGCGCCCCACAAGTTGCGGTTTGGATCCCGGACCAACCCCCCTCATTTTGGGTTGTTTTGATATCATCGGTCTGGTCCTGGCGCAAATAGTCTGGTGCTCCTTGGAGTTAGGTGAGTTTCCCTGCTCCTTGAAAGAGGCAGTGGTGACTCCTCTTTTGAAGAAAGCTTCCATGGACCCAGACTGTTTTTCAAACTACCGGCCTATCTCTAACCTCCCCTTTATTGGGAAGGTTATTGAGAAGGTCGTAGCGGCCCAACTGGATGACCATTTAACCATCCATAATGTCTACAAATCCTTCCAGTCTAGCTTCGGGAAGAAACACAGCACCGAGACTGCGCTGGTTCGGGTGTTAAATGATCTTCTGATGGTGAGGGATCAGAAGAGACGCTCCATCTTGGTTCTTCTTGATCTCTCTGCAGCCTTTGACACTGTGGACCACATGGTGTTATTAGCTCACCTGAGGCAAGTCTGTGGAATGTCTGTGGAATGTCTGGAACCGTTTTGCAATGGTTCAGGTCATTCCTTACTGGGAGATCACAAAGAGTTGTGTCGGGAATTTTGTCCTCTAATCCAGTTCCTTTGTTGTGTGGAGTGCCCCAGGGATCTGTGCTGTCACCCATGTTGTTTGCAGTGTATATGCTGCCCCTCGGAGGTATCATTAGATGATATGGGTTGAGGTTTCACTGCTATGCAGATGATACCCAGCACTATCTGTCTTTTGCACCCGATTAGGTTGGAGCTCTCTCGGTGTTTAACAACTGTCTGGGGGAGATCCAAGACTGGATGGATTCTAGTTGGCTAAAGTTGAACTTGGAGAAAACAGAGGTGCTGATAGTGGACTCAGGTGGTCGGATGGTGAGGCCGGGTATTGGTGCATCATCTGGAATTTTTCTTGGTGGAGTATCTCTCCTGTCCTCAGGACAGGTGCGTAACCTTGGGTTCATTCTTGACGACAGGCTGCCTCTTAATTCTCAGGTGTCAGCTGTTGTCAAGACTTCCTTTTATCATCTCAGGAATATTGCCAGGGTTAGGCACCTTGTCCCGTCTGACTCCCTGCCTACTTTGGTCCACGCTTTTGTATCTTCATGCTTGGACTATTGCAACACCCTTTACTTTGGGCTGTCTGGGGTAGAAATCCGTCGCCTACAGCTGGTGCAGAACGCTGCAGCGCAGGTATTGACTGGGACAAGTAGGTCCTGTCATATTACTCCCGTGCTGCGCGAACTGCACTGGCTTCCTATGCGGTGGCGGATTACCTTCAAAGTCATTTTATTGACTTTTAAAGCCCTTCACGATCAGGTCCCTGCCTATCTGAAAGACCTCCTGTTCCTTACTGCCCTGATGATCCTCCGCTCGGCCGACATGGGGTTGTTAGAGATTACAAGAGCGAGTTTAAAATTTTCTGGCAGCAGGCGTTCTGCATGCTACACCACTCTTTAAATTCTCTACTGCGCAGTTACGGCAGGTACCTCCGTGGAGATATTTAAGAGAGACCTAAAACGTATTTGTGGGATAAGGCCTTTTAGATAATTAAGTTATTTATTAATGTCTGGTTTTTATTATAAATATGCTATTTTGTGGATATGTTGACCTTTTATGGATATTTTATGCTTTTATTTAGAGTTTTGAATTGTTTTAAATTGTTCAGCACCTTGATACACTGAAAGGTGCTATAAAAATAAAATTATTATTATTATAATTATAAGGCACTCCATGTTACCTCAGCACTCCCAGTGGAGTGTACATCCCCTGGAGCAGGTTACAGCACACTGAAACAAGGCCCTCCATGTTACCTCAGCACTCCCAGTGCAGTGTACATCCCCTGGAGCAGGTTACAGCACACTGAAACAAGGCCCTCCATGTTACCTCAGCACTCCCAGTGGAGTGTGCATCAATCAATTAAATCTTTATTTATCCAGGCGATCACCATTGAGCAAGCTCATTTACAAGGTGGACCTGCTGTTGGCAGGGAAAATTGTACAGTTACATATAAATATACATAATACAAAAAGAACAACATGTTTACAATACTGATAGGAGCAGAGTATTTACATTCCAAGTCACATGTACAAGAAAGATATACATAACACAATCCGAACATTATATATATATATATATATATATATATATATATATATATATATATATATATAATATATATATATCAATCCACAGGAGCAGGATGTGTATGGATGTCATATACAAACCATAGAAGAAAAGAAAGTTTATTTATATTCCTGTCCAGCAGAAACACGTTATAGGCCTGGATGGAAATTCCTAAGCTATGAAGGTGCGCATAACAGTGTGTAAGCCTTAGGTAAATGCGGCAGAAGGGGGGTGGTGAATAAGAGGGATGCAGAGGGTGCTAAGGGCAAGTGGGGCAGAGGAGGGGGGAGTAGTAGCGGCAAGGGCTGATTTGGATAAGCAGCTGGGACTAGTGTTGAAGAAGAGAGGAACAATAGTCAAGCTGCTAGGAGTGATAGAAGCAGTTACAGATTTCAGCAAATGTTTTGTCATAGAGGGTCTTAAAGAAGGCAGGACTGACAGGTGAGGTACTGTAAGTCTCAACGATTTTTGCATCCTATTCCAGAAAGTAGGCAGGGCATAGCTTATGGCGGCCCTTCCAAAGCGAGTGTTGGCCTTGGGACATTCAAAGAAATCTGCGATTGACTTCTTAAGGCATAGTTCCTAACAGGACTAAGGGGGAGACAGTCAACAACGTATTGTGGGAGTTTGTTAGTAAGAGCTTGGAGCGTCCATAGGGCTGCATTTCTATATCACCTGTATTGAAGGGAGGGCCACCCTACAGTTGTGTATGAAGAGCAGTGCTGTGTGGAGTATGGGAGGCCAGTTATAAATCTCAGTGCTTTATGATATAGTACATCCAGTTTTGCAAGATATGAGGCAGGGCAATGGCCATAAATGAAGTCGGCATAGTCAATTAATGAAAGGAACGTAGATTGGACAAGCTGTCTTTTTGCATCTGTGGTCAAGAGGCGTTAAATTCTGAAAGAAAGACCAAGTCTTTGCCTCAGTTTTTTCAGCAGTTCTTCAGTGTGTTCCACAAAAGAGAGTTTGTTGTCTAGCTAAATACCAAGGTATTTGAATTTAGTCACAAATTCAAGATTTTCTCCTAATAAAGTAGAGATTGATGGTAATGGACTAGCGACAGCAGAGAAAGCCCCTAGGCCTGATGGGGAGAAAAGAATGGCCTTGTTTTTTTTGCATTTAGCAGTGACTTTTTGCTAAGGAGCTGGTACTGCAGAGTATTAAAGTCAGCTTGTAACTCAGCGCAGGCAGCTTCAGGTGACTCCCAGCTTAAGTAGAGCACCGTGTCATCAGCAAACAAGTGAATACTGGCATCTTTGATGCCTACGTCCAAGCTGTTGATATAAATGGCAAACAGTAATGGGCCCAGTATGGAGCCCTGGGAGACATCTCCTTTTATC
Source organism: Neoceratodus forsteri (assembly GCA_016271365.2). Lineage (NCBI taxonomy): Eukaryota > Metazoa > Chordata > Ceratodontiformes > Ceratodontidae > Neoceratodus > Neoceratodus forsteri. The sequence continues at coordinate 360,317,119 of JADMNL010000026.1, forward strand.
GGTTTAAGTGGAGACATTTCTCCATCAGCCTTAATTTGTTGCTGTCTATCAGAAAGGTAGTCTTGGAACCATCCCAGTGCGGTTGAGCCAGTGCCTATAGTTTTTAAGTTGGAGATGAGCAGGCAGTGGTCAACAGCATCGAAAGCCTTACTGAGGTCCAGAAACACGGCACAAATGCATTTTTTGTTGTCTGGGTCCCGTTGCCAATCATTAGTAACTTTTGCCAGTGCCGTAATTGTACTATAATTAGTTCTAAAGCCAGACTGCATTGGGTTGAGTAGTCTAGCACTGTCTAAGAAAGATCTCAGCTGCGTATCCACAATTTTTTCCAGAAGTTTTGAAAGTATGGGAAGAAGGGAGATTGGTCTATAGTTATTTAGGTCACAGGGTCCCTGCTTTAAGCAGGGAATGATGTGAAACAGTTTTCCATGCCTTGAGGGATGGATCCTTGTGCTAGGAACAGATTGAATAGGTGTGTTATAGGTGTAGCAAGTATATGTATGCTATTTTCAAGAAATATGGGTTGAAAGGTCATTTAGCACTTTTTTTAGTATCTAGTCGTAGAAGAAGATCTTCAACTTCTTTTATGGCGGTAGGTGAAAAGGAGAAGTCCATGTTATTGCTACTTGGTTCTGAAGGCTGGGTGTTGGTCTGATAAAATAGGCTACTTACAGGTGCGTTATCAAACACCAGGCCAGCAGTGGCAAAGTGATTGTTGAAAGCCTGCAGTATCTCTAATTTATCGTTAATGATAATATTATCAGTGGTATTTTGGAAGGAAGTGCACTTCCTGGAGAGTGGCCAGATAGCTGTTTTATGGTGAACCAGAACTTGGTAGGGCAGTTTGACTCAGAGAGTAGCTCGGTTTGATAAAACTTGGCTTTGGCCTCTCTGACCAACTTAGTACAGACATTTCTAGATGCCCTGAAGAGACACAGTCTACGTTGGCACGAGATTTTCGAGCCTTTTTCCAGAGGTAATCTCTTTTGAGTAAGGCAGCCTTCAGATACAGTGAGAACCAATGACAGGTTCTGGCTTTTATTCGTGCTTTAACTAGGGGAGCATAGCTGTTTAGGGTGCTGGATATGATTTCATGGAGAACGTCATAGGCATCGCTCACTGACTTAGCCAGGTAGAAACTCTGCCATAGCAGAGTTTTTTAGATCATTGAAGTATGCAATAGGATTGAAGTTCCGTCTGGACCTTTTAGTGGAAAACTTTGATGTAGATAGAGGTTTGGTAACAGTTCTTATGCCACCGATAAAGCAGTGGTCACTAACGTCTGCTAAGAGGATACCAGCATGGGAAAAGGAGTGAGATCTGTTAACAAGGAGAACATCCAGGAGGGTGCTTCTCATTGGATTTTTTTTGCTGATGTGAGTCAGCTCAGTAATAAGTTGATTGAGCCCATGAGAGTCGCAGAATTGTTTCAGGGGTAACGAGACCTTAGTCAGCCAATCATAGTTAAGGTCGCCTAGTATGATTGTTTCCACTGGGGTAGTATCCAGGTGGGATGACAGGTGTGTCAGGAGTTGCGGTCCTGCTGCTGGAGGTCTATAGTAGCCTATGATGTGGAACGCCACTGATGGGGAAAGCTCGATTTTAAGAGACAGGCATTCAAATCCACAGGCAAAGGAGGTAGCATCTAATATAGATGCTGAGAATTTGTTTTTAACATAAATGGCTACTCCTCCACTCCGGTCTGCCTGTCAGTTCTGAAGAGGAGGTAGTTAGGGAAGTTTACCTCTCTGTCTGGGATGGACGCCTGGAGCCATGTTTCCGAAAGCATGTGTACATCTGGTGCAGTATGAATAATCCAAGCCTGGTCTGAATCGAGCTTCTTTAAAAGACTACACACATTAGTATGCAAGAAGCTAATTCCTTTCAAAGTTGTGAGTTCAGAATGAGAAGAGAGCACTTTCATAGGGCCAGGGTTAAGTTCGACGTCACCTGAGCATGGGAGTAGAAGAAGCACAATTTTCCTCAGGGCAGCAAGGAGAAGTTTACAGGCACGAGTACTTCCCCTGGAGCAGCTTGCAACACACTGAAACAAGGCCCTCCACATTACCCCAGCACTCCCGGTGGAGTGTACATCCCCTGGAGCAGCCTGCAGCACACTGAAACAAGGCCCTCTGTGTTACCTCAGCACTCCCGGTGGAGTGTACATCTCCTGGAGCAGCTTGCAGCACACTGAAACAAGGCCCTCCATGTTACCTGAGTGCTCCCCGTGGAGTGTACATCCCCTGGAGCAGCTTGCAGCACGCTGAAACAAGGCCCTCCATTTTACCTCAGCACTCCCTGTGGAGTGTACATCCCCTGGAGCAGCTTGTAACACACTGAAACAAGGCCCTCCATGTTACCTGAGCGCTCCTGGTGGAGTGTACATCCCCTGGAGCAGCCTGCAGCACACTGAAACAAGGCCTCCACGTTACGTGAGCGCTCCCAGTGGAGTGTACATCCCCTAGAGCAGCTTGCAGCACACTGAAACAAGGCCCTCCACGTTACCTGAGCGCTCCCAGTGGAGTGTACATCCCCTGGAGTAGCTTGCAGCACACTGAAATAAGGTATTGGAAAACAGAGCACTGTTGGAGCTTGTGCACACCATGTTACTGTGTTAGCCTGTCAATGCTTCACATTGACTGCCCCACCAGGGACATGATTTCAAAAGGAAAGGCTGTTTTTTTAAATGAAATCCCGACAGTGGCAATGAATGAAAGAGAAAGGCTTTCACTTTCCAAATTGGGAGTGAAAGCCTTTTCCCTTTCATTATTCTCAGTGGGTGCAGCACTGTGTTGTTTGCAGAGAACAGCTGGATGCTGAGTGTTTGCTGAGAAGCTGAGCATGGCTCTATTGCCATACCAGGGTGCGTGTCACAGTTATAAACTGCATTGCTGCTGCATATGTGTCTGGGTCTTGCAAGCCAATATGAATGCTCTGTAAAGTGTCACATTCAAGCACTCATTGTATACTGAATCCTGACATAGGTAACTGGCATATTACTTTTGTGTACTCTGTGTTCTCAACAAAATGTACTGTTTCCCACTACTATACCTATCCAGGCAGAACAAACAACCAGAATCAATGGATCAAGACCAACACAAGACCCTGCAGCAACATGACTTTCAGCAATCACCCTCACATGCCCTTCCAGCACGGCCATGTCCACAAGCTGTTTGTGGTAGTGTGCAGATCGACCTATGGGGTGGGCATAATAGTCGTGTAGTATATGGTTAGGGCTTATTATGAATAGAAAGCAGTGGCTTTCAAAATCTTGTTTTAGGACAGTTCAAAGGTCAAAAAAGTTGTTGTACTATCGTTCTGACGTTACATCGATAGTACAACAACTTTTCTGACTTGCCCTACCACCTGATTGGCTGATTCAGACTGGGAATTCAAAAAACGCAGGAGAAAATGGCAGCGTCACTTAGTGAGCGGTCAGGCAAGCAGCTCATAAGTACAGTTTGGACATGGACTATATTGTCAGCTCCGTGTGCCCAAACTGTCAGTTTTCAGTGTTTTCTTTTATTAAATCTACTGGCAGAGTTACCAATGCCAAAGCAGAGTGGGATTTTCAGCGAGGAGACGGGAGAACTGGTAACTTCTGGGGCAGGACCGCATCGAGGAGGACTGCAATCTTTAGGTCGGGAACTGAAAACAATGACAAAATGCTGAGTTTTGATGTGGAAATGTTGAGGAACCATATACTATATAAAATAGTGGATGGTTAACCATCCACAACAAAAGCCATGTTTCCATCTCGGGAGTCGATGGTGTCATAGAAACCTCTCGAGCTTCGCTTTCGAGGTTTCTGTGACACCATCGACTCCCTCGATGGAAACACAGCCTTGTTGTGGATGGTCAACCATCTACTATTCTATATATATAAGTGATGTGACCTGTGGCCACTACTGTCCTACCTTGCTACACCTGAACACGGCAAAACACCAATGAGAACTTTTGCAACCTGGATCAGTGTTGGCTTTATTTTTGCTGAAATATGAATAACTTTAAAACCTCTCCTAGTTTAAAGCAAGTAAGAAATACAGCCAAACTGAGAATAACTCCCAGTCCCGCATCTTACTTTTAAATGTAAGTGGCAGGTGTCAGTCATTCTGTTTTTACATTGGTGCTAAATTAGTTTGTGAATGCAAACTTCCCTAATATACATTTATTATGTGATCAGTGCAGGGCTTCCCACATTCAATCCACGGTATAGGTACTATTTCCATTTAGTTTCATTACCAAGATGTTACAGTGGATCGCTGAGGCAGTTGTGTAATTGTAGATAAATTGGAAACACTGTCAAAAATATGCAACCAAGTTTATTCAGCTGTGCATCTGTACGGTGCTAAAATAATTGTAGAGCTTCTGTAGTGCATTGTACTGGGGGGAATTTGTGTTTTTAATCCCCACACTGTTGTAAATTGTTTTATTATGTTGTCTTGTGCATACACAAGCAACATCTTGTGGTAGTAGCAGAAATGCAGAGGTGTGTCAGTTTTGGCAAATGTAGGGCATGCTTTAGTAGCTGCGGCCCTCATTCCCCAATTAGCCAGCATGCTAGCACTGATGCATGAATTATGTAAAGTGCCACCAACTTGAAAGAAACGTGCTGCTGCATTCAGAGACAAGCTCGTTATGCAGTGGCACAGATGACACACCTTTCGTACATGCCTTTCCTAGTGAAACATTTCAATAAACATGGTGATGGCATACAACCCCCAAAGAAAGCCGACATCGGGGGTGTAATCCCTGTGTTGGCATGTCTGCCACCCCACCTCCACTTGCGGTGCTTTTACACTGCAGGCTCTGCAACAGAATGACCATCATAGAGCCACTGCAACGTTAACAGTTTTCACTTGCAAAAGCTGTCCCTTTTGATACATGGATGAGCGTTTGCCAGATATATGAACCATCTTATACATGGTTCAACAAGATGCATACTGGTTTCCCATACCATGTAAAAGGTAATATTGTGTGGCACACTGGGAGCCCACCTCAGTGTGCCATGCCACTGCTCACAGAAAGCCAACTGTGATGGCATGTTCCCCCACCCCCATTGTATGGCTACTAGAAGCCCACCCCAGTGTGGCCAACATCACCCCCCCTGAAAGTCATGGGGCATACTGGGAGTCCACCCAGTGTGCCCAACATTGTTTTATTTCACCTGTAAAAAATGTAAATGGTCCTGTGATCTTCATTGTTTTTTCTGTACCTGAAAAAGACGAAAGGGTCCCTTGTTGTCCGTGGCGCCCCTCCCCCAACTCGCACCCTCTCTGTGCACCCCACCTCCCCACACCCTCCTTACTTCATACATACCTCTGGAGGTCTGTCACTGCAATCTTTGGTGGAGGGGGGAATATGTCTAGACTCTTCAAAGCCAAATTGCAAAATGAAGAAATGTCGGTAAGATGTATCATGGCATCAATGGGGGGTTTCAACTTAGGGGGATATTTCAGCCATTATTTTGAATTTTGGCTCCAAATTTTCATCATGGGTTTCTTGGTACCCCACCTCATGAACACATTCACTGTCATCTCATTATTCAGTCCTGAAAGGTCATTTTGTGGTCACTGTGCAGAATCACCTTTTGGGACTGATTAATGAAACAACAGTGCCACTGTTCATGAGGTGGGGTCCCAAAAAGCATATGTTGTAAATTTAGTGAAAAAATTCCCCAAAATGACTGTGTTATAAAGGTACATTGTGCGGTTTCCACACAGGCTTGTAATTTCACCAGTCTGTAATACTGTCACTCCAGATTTTCAACATTGCCATTTTTTCACACCTCCTCATGAACAGTACTGTACATCTGCCATTTTTCACATCCTGCCCGAAATGTGTTTTCACACCTGTGGTGCCAAATGACGCAGTTGCTGTACAAAATCCCCTTTTGGTTAACAAACTGACAGTGCCACTGTTCATGAGGTGGGGTCACAAAAAGCCCATGTTGAAAATTTGGAGTGAAAATACCAACAAACACCCAGGGTGTTAGGGTTTACAACCATAATGCCCCACCCTGATGAGACTGACAGGCACCAGGAGTGTGACTTGGGATTGTCGGCTATATTGTTCATGCCATTCCAGTCCCACCCCCACCCTGTAGCCAGTGACAGACATTGAGGTGTGCCTTGGACTCTTTGGCCCCAAAGTTCACCCCAATCTCTTATGCTGCACTCATCTCAGCATATTTCCTTATGGAATGGGGTGAGTGTAAGGCCCAAAGACCCCAAGGCACACCACAACTTGTCAGTGTCTGCAGGTAGGGTGAGGTGAGAATAATTAGTATGGCTTGAATGACCATAGAGTGCACCAATGCCCTGTCAGTCTCAGCAGGGTGGGGGTAGGGTTGGCATCAGTTCATTACTTCACTGCCATTCCTATTATGCATCTCTCTAACTCCTGCACTATCAATGTCAATGCCAGCAAGACGACATTTGGCATTGACAAATGCTTGTTTATCTCCCGCTGACTGAGGGTTGTCTACTGCATTCCTTGGTGATTTTTGTTTCAATCAATCAATCAATCAATCAGACTTTATTTCTATAGCGCCTTTCAAGAACCAAGGTGCTGTACACTTAAATACACAAATATGATAAAAACTGAATAAAACAACAATACAAATTAGTTAACAACAATCTGGGAAGGCTAATGTAAATAAATATGTTTTTAGCATTGATTTAAAACTACTGACGGTCAGGCATTCTCTTAACTGACGAGGTAAAGAATTCCACAGGGTTGGTGCTGCAAATGAAAAAGCACGAGGGCCATAAGTGTTTAAGTGAAACCCTAGGAATCACTAGCAATTCCTCATCGGTGGATCGGAGGGGATGAGTGGGGAGTAGGGAGTCAAGAGATCTTTCAGTTAGTCGGGTCCCTGTTCATGTAGGGCTTTGAAGGCAAGCAAGCCTACCTTATAGGTGATCTGCCACCGAACTGGCAACCAGTGCAGCTCACACAGCACAGGCATAATGTGGCTGGTTCTTAAAGTACCAGTCAGCAACCTGGCAGCAGCATTCCGCACTAGCTGCAAGTGGCAGATATCAACCCCAGGTAGCGGGCATTGCAGTAGTCAAGATGGGTGGTAATGAAGGCATGGAACAATATTGGATGGTCGTTCAGCGGAACCAGGTGTTTCACCCAGAAGATATTCCTCAGATGGTAAGATGTGGATTTAACCATGGCCAACACCTGAGATTTGAGGGTCAGACCATCGTCAAAAATAATGGCCAGGTTACGCACTTGATCTGAGGTAGTGAGCTGAACACCAGTGTGAGCTTTAAGATGATGTATTTCAACTATTGGGGTGCTAGCATTTTAGTGTTATGCAGTTTCTCATGTTCCTTACAAGTCCTGAGTTCACACACACCCTCCCCCCATTGTCCCTTAGGATCCACCCTGCAGTTAGTTTTGGCCAGTTAATGATTTTCTCTCTCTCTTTCACAGGCTCCATTTTGCAAAGTATACCTGAACACTCCACACACACTGAAACAGGAACACTGGCAGATCTTCACAGTGCTAAAGGTAGCTGAACAGGACCATTTGAAAAAAAACTCTTTTGGGAACTGAAAGTTTGGGCTGTGCTAGCTTGTTGATGCTTTGCATCAACTCCCCACCCTAGGCTGGCTGACTCTTCATTTATAGGTCACATTGGTCATGTGACCTTCTAACTGCCTTTTAAGACTCCAGTTTCACATTAGTAAGTTATTCTTTGCCACCATTAGGAGTCACTGTTGTCTCCTCCTCTCCACATTACTTCCTGCTCACTACCTACTAGTCGTCCTACATGTCTATCTCTACTCCCCCACACCCTCTTCCTCTACTGCTAACTGCACCTCCATTCCCTGCCGTTAGTCAGTATCTAACCCCCTACCTTTTACACCAGAAGCAGTTACCCTAATCACTGCACCACCGCAACTACCTAATGTCCTAATGTTCACTGGTGCCTCTCAAACCTCCATTGTTATAACTAAGGCGCTGCTACTAGTAACATTTAGGCTGGAAACTGTGTAAGGATAAGAGAACAAACTACAGGGAGGCATTTGGAGGAGATGTGTAATCTGTACTGAGAGCTGTTAAATCAGTGTGATCTGTACTGGGGAACTGTTAAATTGTGAAAGGATTAAATAGTGTGGGGAGAAAGAACTGAATAGGACTTCAGGGGGCATAACTGCTGTGTGACCAGTACTGGAAACTGTTAAATAGTGGGAGGGGTACAGTCCTGAGAGGGATTGAAGAGGGCATTACTGTTGTATGATCTGTACTGAGAGCTATCAAATAATGAGAGGTAAAAGTCCCAAGAGGGACTTGTAGGGGCTTCAAAGATGTGAGATTTGTACTGAGAATCTGTTAAGAGGTAGTGGAATTTGTAACAAAAAAAATAAGTGTTTTGGTTTAACATTAGCAGGAATAATAGTAGGAGGCTTGTGCTTCTTTGACAGGTGATTGGGTAATAGGCATCTAAGGTGTCAGTTTAACATAGAAACATAGAATTTGATGGCAGATAAGGACCACTTGGCCCACCTAGTCTGCCCATTTCCCTACCTAACGGATCCTAGTTAACCAACAGCCTACTTCCTCCTACCCCAGCTAGAATTGCCTTATGTCTTTCCCATGCATTCTTTAATTCCCCCACTGTTTTTGACTCCACAACCTCCTCAGGAAGGCTGTTCCATGTATCCACAATCCTCTCTGTGAAGAAATACTTCCTCACATTACCTCTGAGCCCTCCCCCCTCTGTCTATAAATTGTGCCCTATTGTTTTTGCACATCTCTTTTTCTGAAAGATGCTACCCTCTTGGACTTTGTTGATTCCCTTGAGGTATTTGAAAGTTTCTATCATGCCCCCCCTCCCTCCTTTCCTCAAGGCTATACATCTTTAGTTCCTTTAGTCTTTCTTCATATGTCTTCTGATGCAGACCCTGCATCATTTTGGTTGCCCTCCTCTGGACAGCCTCCACCCTGTCTATGTCTTTGCGGAGATGGGGTCTCCAGAACTGTACACAGTACTCCAGATATGGTCTTACCAACTGTCTGTACAGAGGGCCAACAACTTCCTGTTTTCTACTGGTGATGAATGTCCCTATGCATCCCAGTATCCCCCCAGCCCTCCTTACTGCCTTCTCACATTGCTGGCCCACCTTTAGGTCATCTGATATGACTACCCCAGGTCCCTTTCCATTTTTGTTGCTGTCAGTATCTCATCCCCCATTGTGTACTCTTCACCTGGGTTTTTGTTTCCCAGGTGCATTACTTTGCACTTCTTTGCATTGAATCTAAGCTGCCATAGATTTGACCATTCCTCCAACCTTTCAAGTCCCTTTTCATCCTTTCCACCCCACCTTGTGTATCAGCCCTGTTGCAGATCTTTGTGTCATCTGCAAAGAGACATACTTTCCCTTCCAGTCCCTCTGCAATGTCACTTATAAAGACATTAAAAAGGACTGGCCCCAGTACTGAACCCTGCGGTACCCCACTAGTAACCCCCCTTTCTTCACTCTGGACGCCATTTACTATTACCTGCTGTGTCCTGTTGTCCAGCCAGTGTTTTACCCAGGCTACCACCCTAGGACCCACTCCCAGGCTGGCTAATTTGTTTATTAATCTTTTGTGCGGGACTGTGTCAAATGCCTTGCTAAAGTCTAGGTAGGCCATATCCACAGCCCCTCCCTGGTCTACTGCTTTGGTCACCCAGTCAAAGAAATCAATTAGATTTGTCTGACATGACCTTCCCACTGTGAATCCATGCTGCCTTGGGTCCTGTGCCCCACTGGCCTCTAGGTACTCAACAATTCTTTCCTTCAGAAGTGATTCCATCATTTTCCCTACCACTGAGGTCAAACTGATGGGTCTGTAGTTTCCTGCCTCTGTCTTGCTCCCACTTTTGTGAAGGGAATCACATCCGCCTCCTCCAGTCCTCAGGTACCACCCCATCCTCCCATGATTTATTAAAAAGGCAGTCAGTGGTGTTACTAGTTCTTCCTTAGTTCTTTTAAAATTTGGGGTGAATCCCATCAGGCCCATTGCTTTATCCACCTTTAGTTTTAAGAGTTCTTTCAGAATCCTTTCTTCTGTGAAAGGACTAATATCAACCCCCCATCCAGAGTGCTTCTATTGACCAGATTAGGTATTTCCCCCTGCTTCTCCATTGTGAATACTGAGCAGAAGTATTCGTTCAGTTTCCCTGCTTTTTCACTGCCGCTCTCTGCCCAACCACCTTCCTCTTTGTTCAGCCTCCGTATCCCTGCCTTAGTCTTTCTTTGCTCCCTAATGTACCTATAAAAGGTTTTACCCCCCCTTCTTAACCGACTTGGCTATCTTTTCCTTGGTTTGGGCCTTTGCTATTCTGACTGCCTTACCTGCGTCCTTCTGCTTTAATGGGTACAGTTCTCTGTCCTGCTCCTTCCATGTTTCCTTATACTTCCTGAATGCTATCTTTCTTTCCCTTACCTTCCCTGCCACTTCTTTTGAGAACCATAGTGTTTTTTTCTATCATATTGATTCATTTGCTTCACAAAAAGACTTGTTGCCTCTGTGATGGGGGTTTTGATGTTTCCCCATTGTTTCTGCACCCCACCTTCTTGCCTGTTTACTAGTGCTTTTCTGAGGCACTCTCCCATTTTGTCAAAATCAGCCCTCCTGAAGTCCAGTACCTTGACTTTTGTGTGGCTTGACTCTACAGCTAAGTTTATCATGAACCACACTGTTTGGTGGTCGCTCATTCCCAGATGGCTACCCACTTCAAGATTAGAGATCCTCTCTCCATCCCCCATTTGAGAGTACCAGGTCTAAGATTGCTCTATCTCTCAGTGGGTTCCAAAACTAGCTGTCTGAGGCATGCCTCTATTAAAAAAAACCTCACTCAATGTGATCAAAGGCCTTTTCCGCATCCATGGACAGCACCATGGTGCTGCCCATGGACAGGGAGGCTCTCCAAATAACATTCAACAACTTGCGCATATTATGGTAAGAATGCCTCCCCTGCACAAAACCGGTCTGATCCAGTTGCCCAGCCATAACTTTTGCCAAGATCTTGGTGTCACAATTCAATAATGATATCTGTCTATAGGAGGAGCATTCCTGTGGGTCTTTCCATACTTTAGGTACCAGGCAGATTACAGCATCATTAAAGGAGGCAGGGAGTGCCCCCTTGCCCCTAACTTCCTTGAAGACTCCCCACAAGGCCTCCATTGTCTGTTCCTGCATGATCTTATAGTACTCTGCAGGGAAGCCATCGGGCCCACTTGCTTTTCCTTTTTAAGCCTTGTATAGCCTGTCTAATCTCTTCCGTAGTAAATACCCCACCCAACTGCTCCCTCTGCTGTTCTGAGATCTGTGGCAAGGCAACCCTTTTGAGGAAGGACACAGCTTTCTCTTGTGTACCACTGTATTCAGATTGATATAGTTGCTGATAGAACTACCTGAACTGTTCCTTGATTAACTTTTTGTCCTGAGTCAGGACATCCTGCCTGGTTTTAATTGTTGAGATATGCGTGTGTGTCCTGAGCCCTTTTATAAACTGAACCAAAAGTGGGCCAGGTTTATTACCCCATTCAAAGAATCTATTTCTGGCAAAAAAACATGCAGTTCGGGCTTCACCAAGAAGAAACGCATTAACCACTTCCCGTGCTGTTGTTAACTCCTTTAACTTTCCTTCTGAGAACTTAATCACTATATAACTCTCCAAATTTTTAACCCGTTGTTTGAGCTCTACTATCTTGAGTTTTTTCTTTTTTATGCTTTGCCACATAATTTATGATGGCTCCTCTGAGATACGTCTTACCAGCATCCCAAAACATCCCCTCAGACTGTACCCTTCCCTCATTTTGTCCCTTATGTAATTCCCACTGGTCTTTTAGATATTCTAAAAATTCCTAGTAAATACCAAGGAAATTTCCAAGGTGGTGGTCCCCCCCCCTCTCCTCACCATACCACATATCAAAATGACCATGGCATGGTCCAAGATAATAATCAGACTATGTTACAGTCTCTGCATTCTCCAAGTCCAGCTACAGGGAATGTAAATACAGTCTAATTGAGACCAACATTTATGGGGGTTGGAGTAAAAAGTGAAGTCTCTCACCCAGATGCGCTGCTCTCCAGCTGTCAATTAAATCTAGATCTGTTATCCCCTCCTGCCTGGTCTTAACCCACCATAATTTCTACCCTTAGCCTCAGAATCATTCAACTTTGGGTTCATTGTGGCATTGAAATCCCCCCAATCAGACCCCTGAACTGCTCCTTAATTAAAACATCCAACACCTCTTGGTAAAATGAAGGGTCAAAGGTAGTCGGGGAATACACACTTGCCACTGTGATGACCTCCCACAGAGCATTCCCTCTACAAAGCCATACCGACCACCCCCTTGGTCAGATACTGCTCAGGATACTATGAATGGCAGGTGTTTATTAATTAACACAGCCACCCCTCTCTTGTGCGAACTATATGATGATGCATAACATACTCCAACCCACCCTCATATTAGCTTTTGGTGCTCCTGTGGGGTTAGGTGTGTCTCCTGCAGGAGTGCAACCAGCACCCCCAGTCTACATAGGGCCATAAGTAAAATAGTTCTCTTTACCGGAGATGAAACCCCCCCTTACATTCCAAGAGATAACTGTTAGATTCTTAGAGGATGCCATATTGGCTAACTAGTATATCCCTTATCTGCTCTTGTTTTATCACTGTCAGCCTATCCTGTAAATACAATCTGTGTTTCCCTGTATAGTAGCATTTGGAAAATAAATTAGGCATACTGTGACCCCCACACCTCAGGGACCCAATTTTCGATAAGGCACAGAACACATGTATAAAAACATGAACCGTAACAAACTGTAGAATAAATCCCCAACATATATACAAGACCCCCTTTAAATCAAACCCCAACCCCCCTCTTCTCTTCTATATGTCTAGTACTAATATGTGCCATTCAATGGAATAGCCAGTCCCACCACATAGTAGACGTCCCGTTTCCCGCCCCACATATATCCAATTTCTTGCAACCAACAAAATCCCTCATGTGTTTCCATATGAGTAAAACACGAGAATATTTAAGACATTATTAATTATATTCATACAGGAGCTCACTGTCTACATGTGTCGTCTCCACTCCATTATTTCCACGTGGGGCACTGGCCACCTACTACCAGGCCTTCTTCCTATGGCAAGACACCATTATGCTGCACTGAGCCACCTGTAACCCATTCCCAATATATGCACCCGACCAAAGCCCCCCAAATTCTCTCCTCTCAAGCTGCAGAAGCCCCAGTCTCCCATGCAATCTTCAGAGGGTACAGAAGCAGCAGGAGAGACAGCAGCACACCCAAATTCCACACATCTGCGCATCACCCACGCTGCCCTCCGACTCACCTCACTTGCTGTGCAGGCTCCAGTAACACTTTGCGTGGACAGCCCCTCACAGAAATCCCTATGGTTGTCACTTCAGCAGCAAAAAAGTCATTTCCAAAGGACATAAGAATCTGGAGCTTCACCAGCCCACATTCCAGCATTCAGTCCTGATAAGGGGGAGTCTCTACTATTCGCCCACATACTTCGGTAAGCTGCCTCTATACTCCAAAATTATCTCCTTGCATTACATATCTGGGAGCACAACTCTCCAACACAACTAATTGGAGGATTCCAGCCAATTTAACATGAAATAATTGTCATTTTTAATTCAACACCAGGAAAAAACGTTGTCTGTAGAAAAAAAGCATCACTCTCATTTTAATTTCTCTCCAGGCCCAGCTTTCAGCAACTTCAGCCTACATTCTTCTTTAGGCCCTCCAGGAAGCTGATAGCATGCTCCGGCTCCCAGAAATAATAGGTGACCCCCTCGTGCTTTATTTTAAGGCCCACAGGGTAGATTAAAAATCCTTCAACTTTCATCTTGTGAAGTTGGGCCAAGATTAGGTTAAAAAGGTGAATTATTTCAGCAGGCGGTTGGAATAGTCCTGAAAAATAGACAATTTGGTTCCCTTGTATTCAGTCACTGTCATCCCTCTATAGGCCATAAGCACGGCCTCCTGGACTTGATAATTATGAAATCAGAAGATGACTTGTCTGGGAGGCTGCCCTGCTGGCAGCTCCAGACCGACCGGTCTGTGGGCCTGTTCTAGCTTGATGCTGCCATTCTTAGGGGTTAGTCCCAGAAGTCTCAGAAGCATTTCTGAATAAACGGTAAGGATGTCTGGGCCCTCCTTGCCCTCCAGTAGTCCTCTTATTCTTAGATTTAGACAGCAATGATAATTCTCCTGATAATTGTGGCCAGGCCCAGTGGTCAGCACCCAGGCCACCCGGACAATTGCCCAGGCCCCTGACACCAGAGGGAGACCTGTACGGCCGGGGCTCAAAAAAAGAAGAGTAAACTTTGCAGTAGCTCCATGCTGCACTAGCAGCATGATTTCCACTGAGCTGACCGTTCGGCTGCTGTGGAGTGGTGGAAAAGAAAACTACAGTGACTCAAAACAGAAGGGGTACCAATCCATTAGTATTCAGTGTGAAGCGGGGTGTGGGATTGCAACAGACCAATGGCTGGAGGAGACAGCCAGATGGCCAGCCAGTAGTTTCTGTGTTTGTGACATCTGATGTCATGTTACGTAGTGACATTGTTGTTGGAATTGGAAAGGCAGCTGCTGGCGAGGTGCCAAGGCAGGAGTTGTTCAAATCAAACTCAAAGTTGGGTGCAGATGGAGACAGTGGTGGCAGTCAAGCAGCAAAGACTACTTCATGGTGTGGCTGGGTGGAATTGAGAGTGATCGGTTGTCTCTGGCTCTGTGTTTGTCCCTGTCAGGCCTGTATGGAGCTCTGAAACAGCACCATTTGAGACGAGTTGACAACAGTAACTGATCAGACCATCAGATGTGGATACAGCATAAAGTTAGCTAGCTCCCTTCATGAGCCACACACAGCACACAAGGTAAGACAGGTGGAGTAAGTGCCTATCCCCCCGGAGGGAGGAAGGGAGGGAGGGGAGTTGCAGCCACCACCTGCAGGCCTTCAGTGGGGGCCATTGCACTGTACCAAAACTGCTGTGCCATTCTGATTCTGCCTTTGAGGGTGCAGGAGCTCAGGACAGACACTGACTTTTTACATTCTTGAGTTTAAGGCACCTAGTGCCGGCAATCGGGGAGGGGTCCAATTTGTGAGTGGCTTCATGGCTTGGCCTTGAGGTGGTGTGTAATTTTGTCTGAATTTGAATTGTTGCTGTGTTTGCTGTGTGGAGAGGGTTGGTGATTCACCATGATTTTGGCAACTGGCAATAGCAAGCTGGCTGGCTGGTGGTGGGGTTTTACTGTATTTTTTTTAACAGATGGACGGGTCTGAGATAGGGTTGTCAGAACTAGTTGTAAAAAGATTTGAACTGTGCTCAAACTCTGGTGTTCGAGTTCTAAATTAGAACTTGAATACCAGAGGGTTCGCATAAGGGTTCGGATCTTTTTTTTCCATCTTGATAAGGGGGCAGGCAGCCAGGGGGACACTGTGCTGCCAATGTCAACCGACAGATCTAGCTAACAGCAGCAGCAGATCTCCAGTGAGTGATGGGGGGCGGGATCTGCCTGCTTTGATGGCATCTGCTGCATGGCAACCAGTTACAAGGAATGGTGGTGGAGGTGGGCTTATGGCCTGCTTCCCCTGCCTTTCCACGTGCTGCTTTCCTGTTCTGAGTGTGCCTGCCTGCCCACCATGATGATTGACGGCTGGCGGCAGTTGCAGCATTTGGCACCATTTGCCAATCATCCTTTGGTGGCCTATGGATGCGCATGTACTGGGCACTTTGATTCTTCCAGACTGCAAGCTGCTTTTAACTTGCAGTCATTGCCAGCGTTGCTGTAGTCAAGTGGGCAGAGGAGGGAGTGGTAGCGTGGACCAGACACAACCAGCACTCACACCCTCACATGTTGTTGGAGGAGAGAGGAGGAGGAGGAGAGCAGATGACCTGTCACCCACCTGTGGAGTTGACCCGGCAGCAGTCACCGTGACTCGTCGGAGTGAAAGGAAAGGGAGCAGGAGTCGCATCGCACTGGGCCTCAAGTCAGCAGCAGCAATCAGTTCTATCTGGTGGGCTTAAGTTTGGGCCTTTTGGTGTTTGAGGCTAGGAAGGAGGGGGAACAGCGATAAACGCTGCGCAGCAGGGTAGAAGACATGATGTGGATGTGGATACAGCAGTACAGAGGCAACAGGCATACAATTAATCAGTTATATGCAAATTGCTTTGGATGAAGCAGAACTAAGCCCAGCAGTGCAGTAAAAGGCTTCAGGCAAAGTGCAGAAGTGCACTAAATTATAGGTGTGTGGGAACTGGGGGGGGAGGAGAAGGTGCATTGGAGGTTCAGGATGGCATTGTAGGAAAGGTGCATAGAAGGGATATGATAGACGTGGTGATGGGTTGGTGTAGTGATGTTTATATTGACCCTAGTGTCAAGTGTCTGGAATATTTTGTGTACTCTTGTTCAAGTTGTTCCTGGAGAAAGGCAATTATGCTCTGGTTATTAAGTATTTTCAAGGGGCAACTAAGAAGGTGGAGGACTAGGCAGGAGGAGTGGGCAATAGCTTCTGTAAATACATTTCCATTTGATTCACAGATGTTATACAAGGTATGGATGGCTGCAATGCTGTTCACCAGTGTACCTCAGCCTTATAATGGAGTGGCTCCCAGCTAGTGAAAGAAGAAAGGTCAGACTCCCCCAGTCAGTCTTTGATTTTGTGAGACGCTAGTGCAACTGTTGTGCCATGGGTGTTTTGGTGGCATGAACACCTGCCCTCTGTGAACTGGACGGAAACTTCATGACTCGTTTTGCTTTGAACTCCAAACAGCTATTGGAGCAGCTGTTAAGTCACTACTGACCAGGCAAATTCCAACCTGTGTCCCAGAAGTGGCAGGGTCTGGAAGCAACTACTCCAGACCCTCATGGAGAGACTTTTGTATTTTGCTTTTCTGTATTTTATGTATTGAAGCTAATAGAGTGGTTAATAATATGCAGAACCACTCAGTTGAAATACAAATCCTCCCCCAATTCAGTGTTCACTGATGTTAACATCTAAAAGGCAGTTCAGTGCATAGTTATTTAAATCAGTGACCCATCTGTCAAGTTTTGAAGCTGGAATTTATTTATTTATTTATTAGCTTTTGGTAACCGGGTAAGTGCGCTAGGCAACAGACCTGCCTATTTTCAGGCACGACCCGGGAGAGCACAGGACATTGGTTACAATATGCAGAAGTGCACAGACATAATATAGGTGTACAGGAGCAAAACAAGATATACATAGGGTAGCACAGTAATAGTTACATAAGGGTACATTTTAGGCATAGATCATAATAAGGATATAAAATAAAGCAATTAGGGTAACCATAAGACAGCTGAGGACAGTAAGACATCAAGGTTCATAGCCACCTAGACAAGCATATTGCATGGGAGAACATTAGTGTAGTACTCAGGGTCAGACCCGACAGCCTGCAGTGGGACAAAGCAAATTAAGAGCATTTGCATTGGCCAGAGGCTAGAAGGTGGGTGAACAGCGAGTTTTTGAATTCTCGATGGGAGGCTGAAGTTTTCACCATAAGGGGGAGTGAGTTCCAGAATTTGGGAGCAAAATGGGCAAATGCCTGTTCACCCATTTTTGTCATTATAGGTCTAGTGGAGAGCATGGGGACAGAGGAAGACCTGAGGGTATGGGTGTGTGAGGCAGGAGTTAGGGAGGTTGGCAAGATAGACAGGGCAGGAGGTCTAGACAGGGAGTCGATAAAGCAGCCCAGGAGTAGGCTCGAATATCCTAGGTGACAGCCAATTTAAGCCAGCGTAAAGGAGACAATGATGGGTAAGGCGATTAGGGCAGTTAAGGCAAATCTACAGATGTTGTTGTAGACAGTGTCCCATTTGTGCAGTGTAGCAGAGTTTGCAGCAAAGAGGAGGGGCAGAGCATATTGGAGCTGGGGTAAGAGAATACCTCTCGCAACAGAAAGTCTAGCAGAAGGAGTGAGGGAGTGGCGCACGCGATAAGCTCTGCCAATTTTAGCATTGATGGCACGGCACACCATATTGACATGTTGAGACAGGTCAAGTGTGGGATCCAAAGTGACCCCAAGGTACTTGAAGGACTCAGTGTTTAAGATGAGGGAGCCATCAAGGCATTGAACCCGGAACCTGTTCGCAGGGGCAGACAGTTTCTTAGAGGATCCGAATAGCATTGCACAGGTTTTTTCTAGGTTCAGGACTTGGTGGTTGCTAGAGAGCCAGGTCTGCAGGAATTGGAAGTCATTAGTGAGAGTGGAGTTGATGGCAGCAACCGATTTTGACCCAGAGTAGAGAACAAGGTCATCTGAGTACATAAGAGTGCAACTATGCTTGGACATGGTGGGAATATCATTTAGGAAGAGGGAGAAGAATAGATGTCCAAGAGTGGATCCCTGGGGAACTCCACGGGAGATGTTTAGGGGGGAGGAAAGGGCCTTGTGAAATGCTACTGCCTGAGTCCTATTGTCAAGATAGCTATGGAATCAGGAGAGGGCTTGGTCAGATGCTCCAATGGATTGGAGTTTCTTTAGCATGAGAGGGTGGTGTACCATGTCAAAGGCTTTAGACAGGTCGATAAAGACGGCCCCAGTGAGTAGGCCATGGTCCATATTATTTCTGATGTCATTTGTAAGTTGTGTAAGTGCAGAGGTGGTACTGTGACCGGGCCGGAAACCATGTTGTACGGGGTTTGAAGATTAAACATGTCAAGGTGAGCAGCAAGCTGGCGGTGGACTATTTTTCAAGCAGCTTACTGAGAGTGGGCAGAAGAGATATAGGCGTAGTTGGACATGAGTTTGACATCGCCCTTTTGTGTATAGGGATGGTTCTAGCAGTTTTCCAGGTGGATGGGACAGTAGACGATGCAATTGAGAGGTTAAAAGCCAGGTGATAGGTCTGGTCAGCCAAGGTGCATACTGCTTAAGTATGCAGGATGGATGCCCTCAGGCCCTTGACCCCTGCGTGCTGGGAGGGAGTTAAGTAGCATGAACTTCAAGGTATGTGGTTGGAGCCAGAAGGAAAGGGAGGGTGGGAGGGGTGAGGGAGGAGAAGAGGGACAGTCAGGTTGTGGGCTAGTTAGCGTAGCGACTGGTGGAGAAGAAAAAAGGGCATTGAAGGCATTGGCAATGGTGTCATGGTTGGTGCAGTGAACACCTTGAATGTTCATGTCAGCTGGATTCTGTTGCTTGTCGTTGCCGAGAATGTCCTTAATTTTGGACCAGTACCTGCGCGGATTTGTAGAGGATGTTATTAGTAGGTTCCTATAATAGGTGCTTTTGGCAATACGAATTTGTCTTTTGCAGTTGTTACGTAATGCATGATAGTCTTCAAAGTCTGCACGGAGGTGGGAGATCTTCCACCTGGACCAAAGTTTGTCCCTAGATTTGAGAAGTTGAAGCAGGGGGCGTGAGTCATGTAAATTTGAATAACTTGTTTAACTGGGTCTTAATTTTCTCTGCATTAAGTGTTAATGACGCCTGGGGGAAAAACTTTCAAAACCATAATATTAAGACACAGTTCAGCCACGTCATAGTGTGTTTTTTATTAGTGAATTTGTTTCTTGTGAAAGGTACCAAATTGATAGCAATGGAGTGTGCAGCCTTATGTTAAAAAAACACATTTTATGACTGATCACATTCTGAAGATGGTGCTGATGTAGCTGATACTTACTTAATCATTATCAAAAAAAAAATATCTGTGTGTTGTGTCTTGTTCGACTCCATCTCCTACATGGCTTACTGGCCATCATCCTACTGTTTACACTTTGACTGCTGTACGGTACCCAATATATCAAAGTCACACATGATCATTTCTCTCTCCCCTTATATTGAACAGATTTATTTTTGTCCTCATTTATATGTTTGCTTGCACGCATGTGCAAGAAACAAAGTGCCATCATCCGAGATTTCGGAGGTGTGTCACCCCTCTTCCAATTCAGTCAGTGTGTTGGCAGGCACGGCCCCTGTAAGCCAATGCATGCTGGAGCTGTCTATGACGAGCTCCAAAATGCAGTGGCATACAGTTGAAAGGAGCTACGCTTCAGTGAGCAGCGATAAGATATCGCCTCCTCATGCGCAGCTCCCCTACACACACACACACACACAGAAACACCACGCATACTGCATGCTGCCCTTCCCGCCCGCTGCAAACTATAGCTGGCCAGGTGCCCAATCCCCCCATTGGCTGTGCTGCGCTCCCCCCAAACCTTCCAAATGCTGCAGCTGGGTGCCCACCCCAAGCGTGGCAAGTCGATGAGTATAGCCGGCGGAGGTGCCCTCTCCCCGTCCCAGCCTGTCTCCCCCCATGCTATCGCCCACGGTGCCCAATCCCCGTCTGCTTCCTCCCCCAGTACAAGGTGCAGCTGAGGCTACCCCAACATGGCAACAAATGCCAACCTGACGGGGGTGCCCAATCCCCGTCGGCTCCACTCCCCATCCAGCCGTCCTTCTGCCACGCTGGGAGCCCACCCAGCGTGGCAAACGTCCGCCGCTCTTCTTTTTTGTTTTACCTGTAAAGCAAAACGCTCCCACGCAGTCTTCCTGCCCCCACAACCCGCACCCACCACTGCGAACCATGCCTCCCCACCCCTCTTCCAATACTTACCTCCGGAGCTCGGTGCGACGATCTTCGGTGGACCAGGAACATGTCTGCACTCTTCAAAGCCGACCGCGAACTGAGGAAATGCCGGTAAGCTGTATAATGGGCTAGATAGGGTTTTTCAACTTTATTGCATATCTCAGGCATTTTTTGGAATTTTTGCACCAAATTTTCAACATGGGGTTTTTGGGACCCCTTCTCATGAATGATGTCACTGTCATGGCGTTATTCAGGCCTGAAGGGTGATTTCACAGTCACTGTGCGAAATCACCTTTAGGGATCGAGTAACGAAAAAACACTGCCAGTGTTCATAAGGTGGGCTCTCAAGAAGCCTATTTTGAAATTTTGGTGGAAAAATTCCAAAAAACTACTGTTTTACAAGCGTGCGTTGCGCAGTTCCTACGCATGCTCGTAAGTTCGCAAATTTTCAATATTTTCACTCCAGATTTTCAACATTGCCATTTTACCACACCTTCTTATGAGTAGTACAGCTGTCATTTTTCACATCTCACCCAAAATCTGTTTCTGCCCATGTAGCTCACAGTGGCGCAGTCGGTGTGCGAAACCAATGTATGGGACAAATTAAGAAAACCACAGTAACACTGTTCATGAGAAGAGGTCTTAAAATGGCTATGTTGAAAATTTGGTGAAAAGATTCCTAAAAATAACTGTTTTCTGGCGTCGTTGCGCGTTCCCTCATGCCTTTCGTAAGTTCCGAATTTTCAATATTTTCACTCCAGATTTTCAACATTGCCATTTTACCACACCTTCTTATGAGTAGTACAGCTGTCATTTTTCACATCTCACCCAAGTAATGTTTCCGCCCATGTAGCACACAATGCGTAGTCCCGATTGTCTTGAAATCAATGTGCAGGACAAATTAAAGAAAATCACAGTGACACTGTTCATGGGGCAGAGGTCTTAGAATGGATATGTTGAAAATCTGGTGAAAATTCCTTAAAATGACTGTTTTACGAGCGTGCGTTGTGCAGTTCCTACGCACGCTCGCAAGTTCGCAAATTTTTTATATTTTCACTCCAGATTTTCAACATTGCCATTTTACCACACCTTCATAAGAGTAGTACAGCTGTCATTTTTCACATCTCACCCAAAACGTGTTTCCGCCCATGTAGTGCACAATGGCGCAGTCGGTTGTCTTGAGAATCAATGTCATGGGACAAATTAAGAAAATCACAGTGACACTGTTCATGAGCACAGGTCTTAAAATGGCTATGTTGAAAGTTGGTGAAAAATTCCAAAAATGACTGTTTTATGGCGTCGTTGTACAGTTCCTCACACTTCGTAAGTTAGTGAATTTTCAATATTTTCACTCCAGTTTTCAACATTGCCATTGTATTACACTTCCTTATGAACAGCACAGCTGCCATTTTCATATGCTGCCCAAAATGTGTTTTCAAGTACATGTAGCATAATGGTGGTGTTGGTGGCGAAGTAATGTTTGGGACAGATTAAGAAAATCACAGTTATACTGTTCATGAGCAGAGGTCTTAAAATGGCTATGTTGAAAATTTGGTGACAAAGTCCAAAATGACTGTGTTACGAGTGAGCATGTGCAGTTGCCACGCACCCTCGTAAGTTCATGACTTTGTAATATTTTAAGTCCAGATTTTCACCAGCGGCATTTTTCCACACTTCCTTATTTACAGTACAGCTGTCATTTTTCACAACATGGCCGAAGTGTGTTTTCACACTTTCAGTGCAGAGATGCATGGTTACTGTGGGAAATCATTGTTCAGGACAGATAAATAAAACCACAGTGACACTGTTCATGATCGGAGGCACCAAAATGCCTGAGTTGACAATCTGCTGTAAAAAATATCCCCAACCTAATTATATTATGGGTGTGCATTGCACAGTTTCTATGTATGCTCGTGACTTCACCATTTTTAAATATTTTACTGCAGATTTGCAACATTGCCATTTTTACACCTCCCATGAACAGTACAGCTGTCATTTTACATCCTGTTCAGAATGTTTTGCACCTGTGGTGCTAAATGCGTAGTCGCTGTGCATAAGCAGCTTCGGCTAACAAACTGATATTCCCCTGTTCATGAGATTGGGTCACAAAAAACCATGTTGAACATTTGGAGTGAAAACACCAACGAATGCCTGAGGTATTAGGGTTTCCAACCATAACGCCCAACCAGTAGAGAAGACAGGCATCAGGGGTGTGACTTGGGATTCTTGCCTGTAATACTCATACCATTCCACCCTGCAGCCAGTGAGAGGCATGAGGTATGCCTTGGACTCTTGACCCCAATGTTCACCCCATTCTCCTATATCGCACCCATCTAACCGTATTTCCTAATGGAATGGGGTGCGCATAAGAGCCAAAGACCCCAAGGAACACCATGACACTTGTCAGTGTCTGCAGGGTAGGGTGTGGTGAAATGGCGTGGCCGTTATGCCTGACGACCCAAAGGCACACCCCAATGCCTGTCACTCTCTGCAGGGTGGTGGTGGGATTGGCTTCAGTTCAGTACTTCACTGCCATTCCTATTACGCAGCTCTGTAACTTCTACACTACCACTGCCAATGCCAGCAAGCAAACATTTGGCATTGACAAATGCTTGTCAGGTGTATGTCCCTGGTTTCCTTTCTCCTTGACCTACAAGGTCTTCTTATCAAGTCCGTCTGTTAGTCTTTCAGCCAGTTCAGGAGAAATGGATGTTTTGCTTCTAATTACCAAAGTCACTGCTTGTTATTTTTGTACCATTTATCCTCTGTAACCGGAGTTGTTACCGCTGCCTCAGCTCAGTTTACATTGCACCCCTATTGACCTCATACTGAGGTTTTGTACGGAAATGTTTGACTCGTGTTTTGACGTTTGTCTATTGTTCATCACTGTGTAGTAGCTACTACTGTCTATATAAATTTATGGCTGTTGAACTACATTGGTGCCACCTTGTGGCCTGGATCGTGTCTGAAAATGCTCCATTGGATCAACACACTTACCTGGTTAACAATGACATAAATAAATAAAATAATGTTATCTTTATTATTGGCAGTGTGTGCTCAGTTTTTTTCCATGATTTGTTTAGCCATTTTTTCCCATTTATGCCCACCCTCATGTCCTTGGCATGAGCGTGCACACATTGGAGCATGCATGCACCATGCACTGCAGGCACCCCACCCTACCGGTCACCCTTATCCACCTGCACCACCACCGGACCTCCAACTGGAGGTGGTGGGACTGCGCCCCCCCGGGAGAGGAGAACTGCTGTTAGGCACCTCGATCCTGCTCCCAACCTCCCCAAGCATGCTCCCCGATGAACCAAGTCCATTCCCAAACCTGGATCACCGGTGTAGCACAAGGTGTGGTGTCCCGTGCCTCAACCCTCAACGCCACCGGGCCGGTGCATGTGTGCTCAATTTCACATGTATTTCAATATTATCGTCATTATTGGCAGCACAATTAAAAAAAATAGGGTTCGAGATCTAAAAAGTTCTAAAAAAGATTAGAACCCTAGAAATTTTTAAAAAGTTCTAGACTAGAACTAGAACCCAGAACTTCAGAGGGTTCTGACAACCCTAGTCTGAGAGGGGCCTTCTAGTCGAGGTTGGTCATCAGTCATGGTCTGAGCGTGAGAGCAGCTTGGCAGTTGGCCTGCTGGGGGTGGTGTCTCAGTGGAATTTTGTCAAAATTGCTGCTGTACAACTGCTGTGTGTAGAGGAGGTTGGCCAGCTGGTGATGGTACTGCAAGCTGGCTGGTGGTGGTGGTGTAGTTTTATTTATTTTTTAATAGACTGATGGGTCGGGGGGGCATTCTAGAGGTCCATTGCCCGGGGCCAACAAAAACCTGACACCAGCCCTGGTTGTGGAGCTCCTTGAATTCAGCCAGTTCTTTCTCTGATAAGTCAATCCTGCTCAGTATCGGGTCGAGAGCATCCTCCAAGGTTGAAATCCTCTCTTCAGCTTCAGTGATTCTAGTTGTCTGACTGGACAACTGGTCCATGATGTCCTGCAGGTGGGCATCCAGCTTGTTCTCCATTTTACTCAGCCATGTCTCCAGTGCATCCATAACGTGAGCGGTAACTTCCTTCCAGCGACACCATCTTAGAGGTGGAAAGTGAGATTGGTCCCAGTGCCTCTGACTGCTTAGCGGATGTCTGTTTTTTCATATTTTTGGCCGCCAATCTTTGTCCTTTCCCAGCATTAGACACCAGATATTCCTCCATATGGGTTTCTCTGCTATAGATGACAAGTTTTCAGGTACTTTTACTAGGATTTTATTGTTTTATTTTTATTATAAAGTTGTGAAGGCAGGAGCTGCAGGAAACCATGTTCTCACTCCTTGCTGCTCATTAGCACCCCCCGCTGAAATATTTTTAACAGCATTGACTGTTTTGCCAAACTGTATAGGTTATGTATCGTACATTCTACCCAAATTATTGATAGGACTGACATCAATATGGAAAGGCAGCACTGCTGGAGGGGCAACCAAAGAGGGAGAATCTTTGGTAGAGTGGTAGGGTGTAGTGGGTGCTGGACCACCTTGGTCTTAAATTGGGCTTGGAGGATGGGAGGATGCATGGTGTGCAGATACCTTACACAGCTAAGGGAAGTGGTGGAGTGGTTGAGATGAGTAATAACGCGGGGGGGAACAGTGGAGAGGAGGGGTGGAGGAACAGGGACAGTACCAGCTGGGGAGGGGAAAGGAGAAAATAGGGAGGACCACCGGGGGAATTAGGCACATGGGCGGAGAACATCATGGTATGGAGGAATGAGGATGGGAGGAGGCCCATTGGAGTCATCAGAGTACATAGAGAAGATAGTGGCAACACAAGGGGGAGGCAAGTGACCTAGTGACAGGAAGTATAGAGGAAATGAGGGATCAGGAGGTGTGGAAGGTAGTAAGTTCAGGAACAGTTAGTCAGACACCTATAACTTGGGGGCAGAAATCAGCAAAGGGCACAACAGACAAAGTAAAGAGAACAAAGGAAGCAGAGCAGGAAAACAGATTTGCACCCCTCACGGTACTAGTGGAGGATTGTATGGAGGAGAGTGACTGTGAGGAGCCAACAGAGGAGGGAGCAGGAGCAGAGAAATTGGGAAAGCAGGGGATAAACCATCTGGGGCCAAATCAGGGAGAGGTGATAGTAGAGGATGGTCTTAGGGTATGAGGCAGAGAGGAGCCCATAGAGGTAGGAGCAAGGACAGGGAAAGCAAAAGAGCAGGAGATAGTACCTTTGGGGCTATCCATGGAGAAAAGTTCATAGGGGAAGC
This sequence comes from Neoceratodus forsteri, assembly GCA_016271365.2. Lineage (NCBI taxonomy): Eukaryota > Metazoa > Chordata > Ceratodontiformes > Ceratodontidae > Neoceratodus > Neoceratodus forsteri. The sequence goes on from JADMNL010000026.1 coordinate 360,342,977, forward strand.
ATAAAGGGAAATGAAGGAAATGGGAGGAGCACCAAGGGGCAAACAAGGACTTATACAAAAAGAGCAAGTGGGGAGGAAGAAAATTCCCTCAAGGGGGACACAGGCAAAGAGGAGTTAGGAAAAGACAATATATCAGAAGCAAGCAATGAAAGTGTCAGTTGGAAGGTGAAGAGGGGTAGTACATGCTCCAAAGGAAATGCAGGCAGTAGAAGTGTAACCACAGAGCAAAAGGAAGGGGCAGAGCTAGTGAAGAGGGTGGAAAGGAGCAGAGGGACTGAGGGAAAATCCATGGGGGGGAGGAGTGGAAGTGCATATGGGAGAGAGTGAAAATCCAAATAGGGGCAAGGACAAGGAGGAAAATGGCAATAGGGTGGCCAAGGAGAGGCACGTACTAAGGTGTAAACTGGAATACTGAAAGAACATGCAGGAGGAAGGGAGTACAAATGTGGTACTCATAGGGGACTCAGTTATAAAGGGAATCCAATGGGGGTGGAAGGGAGCAAGGAACAGGGCATTATGGGTTCAGTGTATGCCAGGAATGACAGTACTGGAGGTAAGGCACAATATACCATCTTGGAGAAAGCATCAGGATAAGTGGACTTACTGTATTTCACCTTGGCACCAATGATCTGGAGGGGAACCATCTGAAAAAGGTACATCATGCAAGGTTCAAGGAGCTTGCTAGATTCTGCAGTGACACAGTTTTGCCTTCCATTTCTTTCTCAGAGGTGTTGACTGTACCAAGAGCAAGCACACCTGGGAGGAAAAAGATTGTGGCATTCAATCAGTGGCTGAAGGGATGGTGTAAGCTGATGAGGTTTGGATTACTAGGTGACTGGGGATCAACATGGGAGGAAGAGCGACTATATGCCCCAATAGGCTGCACCTGAGCTTAGAAGGGACAGCTGTACTAAACGGAAAACTGGAGGACTTTATAATAAGGACGTTAAATATAAACTGATTCTGGGGAGGTGAAAGAAAAGACCACTCATACAGGAAAAAGAGTTGGGAGGCTATCAGCCTCCTTCTAGGACAAAGAGGAAAAGCAGGCAACATGCAACAACAGTGAGGGGTTGGAAGGGGAGGACAGGAAAGAGGGGGATACAAGGTGGAGGGGATTAGTAGCAAATGCCAGGAACTTGGGGAATAAACTAGGGGACTTGGAGGCCACCATGGTGGAAGAGGGTCTAGAAATAGTAGCAGTAAGTGAGACTTGGGAGACTAAGCATCATGCCTGGGAGACAGTCATACCTGGTTACCGACTGTTTAGAAAAGATAGGGTGGGGCAGAGGGGAGTGGGGATAGCATTATATGTCAAAGAAGAAATTGGGGCCATGGAGGGCTGGAAGAGGAGACTGAGATAATGTGGGTCACCTTAGACAAAAGAAATGGGAAATCATTGAGGGTGGGAATGGTTTACAGTCCTCCTATGCAGGGGGGAAGGAGGGGATAAACAACTTATACAGTCAGTGACAAAAATGGCACAAAAAGGGGAGACTCTGCTAGTAGGGGACCTAAACCTTCCTGTCATCGACTGGGAGATCCAGCAGCAGTATCAGCTAGGAGCAGGGGGATTGTAGAGACAATACTAGGGGTATTCCTGCAACAACTGGTAAGGGAGCCCACTAGGGGAGAAAACCTGTTGGACGTAGTCCTCACAAATAGGGGCTGTGTGGAGGAGGTGGAGGTGGGGGAAGGATTAGGCATAAGTGACCACAGGGCTGTAAGGTTCAGGGTAAAAATGGGGAGGGAAGTAAACAGGACAAGAACTAGGGTAACGGACTTCAAGAAAGCAGACTTTAACAGAATGAAGAGGATATTTGGGGAAGAAATGTCAGGAATGGGGAATATAAAGGGTGTGGAGGAATTATGGGTAACTACTAAGGGTGGGGTGCTGAAAGCCACTGGTTTTGCATCAATAAAGTTAGGAAGAACAGAAGAAGGAGGAGACCTCTATGGTTTACAAGACAGGTGATGGGGCAGTTAGGGAGAAGAAAAGGGCATTCAAGAGGTACAAGGTCACACAAGGGAGGAGGATAGGAGAGAAGAGGAAGGAGGCAGGGCAGAAGATAAGGAGGGCTAAAGAAGTCACTGAGGAGAAAATAGCAAAGCAGGCCAAGAGAGGAGACAAAACCTTTTTTAGGTATGTGGGAGAAAGAAGGAAGGCACAGCAGGGAATAGTGAGACTGAGAGGGAAGGGAGGGAGGAATAAAACTGGAGGGGGACTTCAAAAAAGTGGAGGTATTAAATAGCTACTTCTGTTCGATCTTCACGAAGGAGGGTGAGGGTAGAGGACCAGAGCTGGAGGGGAAGGGAGGGAAATGCAGGGGAATGGATTCTAGAATGTTCACAACTGACAGAGTAAGGGAGAAATTGGGCAGGTTAAAGGTGGATAAAGCAATGGGGCTGGACAGCTTGCACCCAAGGGTACTCCGCAAGCTGAGGGAGGAGCTGGCAGCACCTTTGACAAGACTGTTTAACTTGTCCATGGATACAGGGTGGGTGCCTGGTGACTGTAAGAGGGCAGAGATGGTTGCACTACATGGGGGGGGAGCAAGGAGTCAGCTGAAAACTACCACCCTGTCAGTCTCACCTCAGTGGTAGGAAAGGTAATGGAGACGTTAACAAAAGAAAGGGTGCTAGACTACCTGGTGGCCAGTGGTATGCAAGATGAAAAGCAGCATGGCTTCATGAATGGGAATTCATGTCACAGCAACCTGAGAGAGTTTTTCGATTGGGTGATGCAGGTAGTGGACCAGGGAGGGGCATTGGACATAGCCTATCTGGACTTCAGTAAGGCCTTCGACACCATCCCACGCAGTTCGCCTGGATAAATAAAGACTGATTGATTGATTGATTGATTAAGAGGCTAGAAAATAAGCTGGAGAGCTTAGGGGTGGGCCAGAAGGTAACTAGGTGGGTAGAAAACTGGTTGACAGGAAAGAGCCAAACAGTGGTGGTAAATGGGTACATTCCAGGGTAAAGGGGGTTATGAGTGGGGTGCCTAAGGGGTCAGTACTGGGATCCCTACTTTTTAACATTTATATCAGTAATCCAGCAGAAGGGCTAGAGGGTAGGGTGTGTCTATTTATGGATTATATGAAGGTTTGCAAGTGGGTGGACACCCAAGGTTGAGTAGAGGTCATGAGGTAAGACCTGAAGAAGCTGGAGAGGTGGTTGGAAATCTGGCACCAAAATTCAATGTGAAAAAGTGTGCGGTGATGCACCTGGGGCAGAAAAACATTCAAGCAACTTATACCCTAGGAGGGGAGGAAATTAAGGTAACAGAGCAGGAGAGGGCTCTGGGGATTACTGTATCGAGCAGTCTTAAGGTGGGGTAAAAGTGCAACAAGACAGTGGTAAAGGCAAATGGTATGCTGGCCCGCATTGGAAGGGGTATAACTAGCAGAAGGAGGGAGGTGCTTATGCTGCTGTACAAAACAATGGTGAGGCCACACCTGGAGTATGGGGTACAGTTCTGGTGACTACACCTACGTAGGGACATTGAGGGGATGGAGAGGGTTCAGAAAACAGCAAACAAGATGGTGCATGGGATGTGGGGAAAAACATATGAGCAGAGGTGGAGGGTGCTGAATCTATACCCACTAGAGTCTAGAAGGGAGAGCAGGGACATGATTGAAACTTTTAAGTATTTAAAGGAGATAAATAAGGTGAAGGAGTGGAACTTGCTCAAAAGGAAGGATGGAGCTAGAACAAGGGGGGCATAGCCTCAGATTGGAAGGAGGGAAACACAGAGGCAATGTGAGGGGGAAGTTCTTCACAGAGAGGGTGGTGGAGGCCTGGAACAGGCTACCAGAGGAGGTGGTGGGATCCAAAATTATGGGGGGTTCAAGAGGGCATGGGACAGATATATGTGGCTGGGAGGAGGGGGGAAGGGGAGGATAAAGGGCAGACTAGATGGGGTGGTGTGGTCCTCTTCTGCCGTCAAATGTCTGTGAATCTGTGAAGCTGGTGGGCACATACATGTACATATTCTTTCTACAAATTTAATATGTGTTATTTCTCCCTCTGTCCTGGAGTTCAGTTTCAGATAGCATCCTGCACCATCGCAATTTTATTGTGGACAGTGTATTATTAGACCGAGATGCCTCTCTGTTCATTTGCTAGGCAACTGTACCATCCCTTTTGCACAACATGATTGTATGGTGATTGGTGAAGGTCCACCTGATCATGCTTATTTTGAATTTATGTGATAATGGCGAAAGCCTAAAGGCTATCGCCATCACCACAAAGTCAGAGTGCCGAAAATTTATTTTGGCACTCTAACAACCCAGTGCACAGCAAAATGGTGCCAGGGACTTACTTTTTTAATGTTTTATGCAGGGGGATATGCCCCTGCACCCCCTACTTAAGGATTCTCAACTCCAGGGGTGGCATGTCGGAGGTGTGAGAAAACATAAAAAAAGGTTTGGGCGAGCGCACAAAAACACACCCGTGCCTGTACCCAAACCCAGTACCCTGCCACCTATGCTGCCAACCCACCCACCATGCCACAGGGTCAACTGGGTAAACTACCATGGCACCATCCCTCACATCCCCTCCTGTCACTCATTGTGCATGCTAACTCCCCCCACGCATAAGTATAGCGACATCCCACTGCTATAGTCGCTGACCCACCCCATCTGGTCGCCCTACCCTACACGTAGCCACAAAGACATGGGCGGGGATTGGGTCACCATTATTGTAGGTGCCCAATCGCCAAAGCCCATATCTCATGCTACCCTTATTTTTAGTTTGGACTGCAAACTGATGCAAGACTGAATATCTAGTCACAGGAATCAGCCTGCTAGTTGGTGACATTTATGCAAATGCAAGTACTGGTACAAAAACTACCGAAACAGAGTGGGATGTAATAAAACTTTGGTCAATTGTCGATCCAGCCACATGGCTAGGATATGCTGGAAACTGTATAATCGGACAACACTCATTGTATTTTAATTTGGGGCAAATTAGTTGGTTACTGCAAACTTGCATCTTGTATTTTCATGATGTGATCTGTGCATGGCTCCCCTGATTTGACCAGCAGTGTAGGAATACTTGAAATTAGGTTTATTACCCAGGAGCTGTACCAGTGTATTGCGGGCGCTGTTATGTGATGTTAGATAAATTAGATAAACTGTCAAATTGTAACAAGGGATAAAGAAGTGTGTCCCCATGTTTCAGGCTAACCTCATTTTGGTCTAAAACATAATGTGTTTGTGTAACAAATATTGTCCTATAAAGCTGGATCATGTAAAACTTATAAAGCTACAAGTCAAACTGAGCCACAAGTTGCAATATTAAAGTGCCTTTTGATATTTGTACTGACCATGTGAGTAATAGAAAACAGGTGTCTTAAGTGTCTGCAAAGACAGAAATACAGGGATAGAGTTTCAAATACCCTTCTGAGTATTATTATTAGGACAGGCCAAAATGCTTGTATGCACATTCTTAAGTCCAAATCTATTTCTTCCTCCTAGATCTTGGTAACTGGTAGTGACAACTATTACTAGCCATATATAGTAATATAATTTACACTATCTATATGTTTGTGCTGACCAAGAGATAAGCTCATACATATACTAAAAAGAGAATTGCCTTTTAAGTTGATGTTTGTACTTATTATGAACCAATCATAGACAACCATAAGAAATGATGGTGCTGTCTTCCACTATATAAGCAAGCCTGCATTCACTGTTATTTTGAAGAATGAAGGATGTACCACTTGTAATCTCTCGCTGTGATTATTGTTATAATCATTAAATTCTTCCGCCTTCAGGCTCATCTCCGTTCATCTCCTTTCTAAGTATTTGTAATAGATAATTTACTAACTGTAATTTTTTCCACAACGCTACACAAATCTATCCTACTAATTAGTAATTCAGCCATATGCAGATAAAAAGGGGGATAACTAGTGCTATTGCAGGTAGTTCATGTGTAATTTACACTGCCTGTCATTAGCCAATTTGTTTTACTTTCCAACACATTGGCAGGAGAATGAATGTTGCCGCTTATACTTTTTATCAAATCCTATCCCATCTGCCCCAGTTCCATCACAAAAGGAGTGAACTGGGTTTTATTACATGCCACTGTAAAGTTTTGGGGCCTGAATTTGCTTTCCGATAACTGTGAAGAACTAGTAGGCAGACTCCCATGACTAGTTATTCAGCCATGTAACATGGCTAGGCCTTCACCCAACAATAAAAATGAATGCAAAACACATAGTTCAGTAGCCTAGCAAACGAACAGTGAATCATCTCTTGTCTGATCCAATAATAACCTGTCCGCATCAAAATTGTGATTAGAGAAGGAAGTGTAAATGAACTCTGGGTCAGAAATGGGGAAAAGAATATAAGCACAAGTGGAATCAGGGGAAATATTAAAGATTTTGTATATATTGTGCGAACAACTGAAACCCACTCTCAAAAGCAAATCAATTCAAATAATTACCGTTTCAGGTACTTCATTACTAATGGAAATGTGGTATAACACCTATGTTCAGGAACATAGTCTCTCCAGGATGCCTAGATACAGTTCTGCCATGGCAATGGGCATGCATGACAGGCAGAATATATAACATGGAAAATGTAGTTGTCAGAAGCGATTAATCTGTGGTAACAAGGAAACTGTAACTATGCCTTTTTTCTGATTATACAGAGCCATGAGAAACCAAATTGCTATATACAGGAATCTGTACTGGCACTTGAGTAATGTACATGACCCAAAATAGCTGTACACTTCACAGTAAATCGCAGGGAATGCAGACATGTGACGGGGTCTTCAACCTGAATTGCAATTCTACAAGTGTAATCATGTGGTTTGGGAACACCATTCGCAAACTCCATTTACAGAAGTAAAATACAGTTTGCAACTAATTAGTAAGGTTTTTGCAGAAATATATGATGCATATGGTAACGTGCAGAGCTGGTGATGTGCACTACGGTCGCCAAAAAGTTTGTTGTATGACAGTAGAAAATGAACTAGTAACTAATAACAATGACCATCTGTTAGGTTGGCTCAATTGTGTGAGATGCTGGCAGAAGACATTTTCAAGGCAACTGTGAAGCTCTAAAGTCACGTTGCACCTACTAGGTGAATTATAGTAAAGCTGCTCTAAGTCTGATCACCATGCTCCAGGCATCGAAGTTGGCAAAAGAAAATGAGGAAAATTTGGCCCCACATGAAGCTGTGTTTATGCCCAGGTGGTGAAGGGGGTGGAGCACCCTCACAAAAAGAATAATATCACAAAACATGCTACTTTTTCTGTTTGCTGTCACTCAAAGTGAAATGTGATTTTTTTAGCTGTTTTTAAATAATCAAAGATGATATTCTTTCTTTGGGGGCACTCCATCCCCACACCCACTCTGTGCATGGATGAAGTTGTGTTTATGCTCGGGGGTGTGGGGGGCAGAGTGTCCCCACAGAAAGCATAATATTACAGAACATGATACTTTTTCTATTTGCTGTTACTCAAAGTGAAAGGTGTTTTTTAATCCATTTTTAATAATCATAGATATTATACTTTCTGTGGGGGTGCTCTGCCACCCACACACCACGGATGCATGGATTAAACTGTGTTTATGCTGGATGGGGTGGGGGGGTGGAACAGAACATGTTGCTTTTTCTATTTGATTTCACTTGAAGTGAAAATTTGGTTGTAATTCTGATTTATTAAATAAATAAAAAAATAAATAAATGTGTTTACAGACCTTACAGCATTCTATGATCTATTGATTTTCCAGGTTCTGGTATGTTTTGGCACCAGGTTGGTGCCATAAAACACAGAGTAATAGAAAAAGTGCAGCAACTGGCCTTAGATCTTCACAAATCGCCAATTTCAAAATAAAGATCATTTGGAAAACAGGGAAGATATGCCACAAGGGTCAGAAATGAACTGTTGGAGGGGAGAGGATACTACCCCTAGGAATCACAGTGGGGTTGGCGACCAGTTCTAGACACAGGCAGCTAAATGCCACCGATACAGATTGCAGGCACCCTGGTGTGGCAGTAGTCAGAAATGGAGCATGTTTCGTTAGATGAGCATATGGTGCAAATCAAGAGTGACATACAATTTTACAACTTTATGCGGATAAACCCGATGGAGCCACACTGTCGGCAATGCAATTACTGGTGTAAATCACTGCCCATGAGCTAGATTTTAGAAAGAAAAACCCTACTTTACTACATAGTTGAAAATAAAAATATCGGTAACTGCGAGCACTTCCAGCATTAAATAACAATTATATCCTACAGTAAATAGCAGCTGTGGTGAAAAACACAAATTGCAGAGCAACAGTAGTATGTGAGAGCAAGGAAGGAGACAAACACATAATTCAAAATTAAAATGTACTTTTATTAAGAACGGAAGTGAACACAGATTAACAGATAAAGCAGAGGCTACTCACCGATGAACATATCGAGACACAGTGGCTCTGTCTGTATCTCGGCACTGGAGATCAATACTGTACTGTACATGACATCAGTAGATGCAGATGCAGACAGCTGCCAAGCTGTGGCTGAAGCAGGAAGTGCATTCATGGCAATCGCAAAAAACACGTTTTTAACTCAGTCATGAATTGTAAAAGAGATTACAGCTGGATTAAAAGGAGTTCATAACCTAAAGCACAACATACGCACGTCAGCAGATGAAACCTAAATCACGTCAGCAGCTCTTTAAATTCCGCAGACCATTACAAGAGCCACAGCATAGTGGAAGCAGTGTTTTTTTTTTTGCTATTTCATGCTTTTAACAACCACATCTTTTAGGTGTTGTATAAGCACGTGAATGGATTTCAACATACAGTACATCTTTTCAGTTACAGTACACAATGAACCCGCCTATAGTACACATTTCAAGAGTTGTAACCACCTAGACAAGTCAATTAAGGCTAAACCATCCTAAGGACTTGGCCAGACTAAATTTTGTATAATCAGTGACATGCATTAAGTGTGAAATAGTTTAACATAAAATAGCTGACTGGAGCTGTTCTCTGCAAACAACACACAAAAGGAAATATGTGACAAGTTGATTTGTTGACTTCTTACAGTGGTAATAGACTATAAATACCTTTCATCCTGCCAATTTATTCTTTTCTGTTTATAGTGTAGGTTAATTGAGGAAATATTAGGTATTATCAGTGGGCGCAGCACTGTGTTATTAGCTGGAATAAAGAAACGGTTTCTACAAAGATGCTACAAATACCTCCAGTGTGGATACATGCTGGCAAGTGTGAGTTTTCTTTACCAAACTCAGTTGATGCTGACATATTCTCTGAAAGCCTGACTCTGCAACCTTTAGAGTTTTTTTTATCCTTGTTACACATCTTATGCACCATGGATTGGGGTAGTTACTTGGACACTATCTGGAATGTTGACAAAGGCCACAAAAAGAGAAATCAGCACTTCAGCACAGCTCAGTCAACTCTTGTTTCAGGCGATGCGCATTCAAATGATGTAGGAAAAGGGTTCTCAGACCTTGCCAGGGTGAGCCTCCCCTACTGGGCCTGAAAAAATGTCAGGCCTCCCCATGTGTCGTGACCACATTTACATACTGCGGTAATCACATATAAACTAGCCATTAGCGCACCACACGTATGTGCACTAACTCGGACTTGTGGTCAACTTTTGCATGATTACCACTGTACCTTGGCAGATACCTGTAAAGATGAATAACACTCATGAAAGCACACACAGCCACGTTTAAAAAACAAAAATATGTGTTTATTGTTACAGTGTATTAAAAAATGTATGGAAAGTATATTGTAAATCATGCTGCCTGTTAATCAAATAATTAGTCTGGTGCTAGTCCAGTGCCAGTCTATTAAGAGGACAGCCTTTGAGCCTGCTTCCATGTAGTTAGCTGCCGTATTCTCGGTCTGACATTTGAAAGGTAGAGGCGCAAGTCATCTTTGACTTTTAAGACGGGCCCAATACTTTTTTTTATTGCTGTCAGTGCTGAAAATCCAGATTCATGCAGATATGTTGAGGCAAAAGGCATAAGAACAGCAAGAGCCTGATTTTTTAGTGCTGGAAACTCATGTCCAACTGACAGCCAAAAGTTTGCAAGGGGCTGTTGTGCAAAAGAGACCTTTCCTAGTTGGGTCTGTGGCCAGGTCAGTGAGGCTCTCCTGTTCTCCTGAGAATAAGGAGTATGCAGAGCTTGGCCTGAAAATGAAGGGATTCCTGACCCACTGGTCACTGTCCTGTCTGCCATGTTCAGGGAAGTGGTCTCGTAGCTTGCCTTGCAACTCACATAAATGTTCTTAATTACTTCTTTGACACTGTCAACTGAAAGTTCATGTTCCTGAAAAAAATCCTCCAAGGTTGGAAATGTGGCAACTGATCCTTGCTGTACTCGTGTGGACCAAAGTTCGAGCTTGGAACTAAATGCCTTGATCTTGTCCCTTTGAAAACACTGGCATCCCATCCTTGAAGTGACAGATTAAGTGAGTTCAGTCTCTTAAAGATATCTGTCAAGTATGCAAGCAAAGCAAGCCGCTGTGGATTGGGGACATTTTCTACATATGGAGAGTTACAGTCAGCAAGAAATATGCGAACTTCGTCACGCAGTTCATAGAGGCAGGTCAGCACTTTACTCCGGGCCAGTCAACGGACCTCAATGTGCAAGAGCAACTGTGTGTGTTTCACTCCCATCTCATCACACAGTACTGCAAACATTGCGGAATTCACTGGACATACCTTGATAAAGATCACAGATTTCACCACATCAGCAAAGACTTTGTGGAGCTCAGCTGGCATCTTCTTGACTGCCAGAGCTTCCCTGCAAATCATGCAGTGGTTCCAGACAGCATTGTGAGCCACTGCTTGTACCCTTGTCACTATCCCACTGTGTCTTCCAGTCACTGAGTGAGCTCCATCACTGCAAATGCCAACACAGTAACTCCAGTCAAGGCCTTCATTCTCAATGAAGGCATTCAACAGGCGAAACAACTCTTCCCCAGTTGCTCTTGCAGGAAGTGGATTGCAGAACAGAAACTCCTCCTGAAGATCTATGTCCGTGACATACCGAGCGTACACCAGAAGCTGAGCCGCATCTGCGATATCAGTGGACTCGCCGATCTGCAGAGAGAAGAATGGGCTCTGGCGAATGGAATCTATGATCTGCCTCTCCACATCTGCAGACATCTCCTCAATACAATGGCAAACTGTGTTGTTTGAAAGAGGGATTGCATCCAGCTGTGCAGCTGCTTTCTCTCCAAGCATCACTGCACACATTTCCTTTGCAGCAGGAATTAGCAGCTCTTCTCCAGTATTGCGTGGCTTCCCAATTTTGGCAATTCTTAGAGTCAGAAGGTATGATGCTTCAACAGCTTTCGCAGGTACAGTCCCATGCTGCTCCACAACTTTTCTTTGCCCTCTCAGTTCACTCAGTTTTCTCTGGAAGAACTCTACTGGTTTTGAAAGTAAGCTGGGATGTTTTATTTCCAAATGATGACATAGCTTGCAGGGACACATGCTGTCTTGTGCCAGAACCTCAGCACACACAACCCACTGGGGTTATGGCGCATCACTGGTCCCAATCCAGGTGAATTCTAGCTTCAGATAGCTCTCATCGTATCTTCTGGCCTTGTGTTTTGCTTGAGGTTCTCTCAGTCCAGCAGCTTCCACCTCATCATGCACACACACTTCCTTCCAGTCACCAGAAAATGATCCATTCTTGGTCTACACTGCAATGGTAAATCCATATTGATGAGAGGTTGACAGGTAAATCAGTCTGAGGCCAGACCTTCCTGGGCATGCCCATGTGTTCTGCCAAAAGTGATACATACAATACAGCTGCTACAGACAACCCATCATAACCAACAATAAGAATTCCACAAAGTACTTATCAATTGAAGCACATTTTGAAGACAGATGACAGAAGACAGCCCATTCAAAATCAGGTAACTGCTACCAACAATTAGGTAAGTACCTTCATGACTCTTACCAGGGCCAAAACACACACATACACACACACACACACACACACACACACACACACACACACAAATATAAAACCAGTAATAAAAAAGAGCCCTCTTTACACAAAACAATCTGGTCTGTTACACCTGCCACTCCATCATCCCTGATGCCACCACAACACATGAAAACATGAAGTTTGACCATCATCCAAGAAATCTCATGCACTGTTCATGACATCAACAACATGGTAACTATTGGCAGCCACTGCTCATCAGGTCCCTTGCTTCAAACTCCTCCAGCAAATCCTTCAGTCAATGCAAGCCCCTACCCCAGCAGCTAGATCCTAAAGCACTGGGCAAATGGTGTAGGAGAGGGAGGATAAGAGAAATTACTTCATACTTGCCATGATTTCCTTTTCTGTTACCTCCAACATTGTCAGTGGGAGTTATATATGGGTAATCCTCAAAACCCTCCCATCACAAAAATATTGTCTGGTTATCTGGTTATTTCTTGCAGTTAAGACACAAGTAACAGTTAAGTAAAGGGCCATTGGTGTGTCTGCCCCACCACACACGCACACACCACCACACAGACACACAGACACACACACACACCACCCAACCCCACCCGCTACACGCCACTCACACACAGACATACACAAAACCACACCTCTGGCATGACCAGAATGTGACTTGCTTTGCAGCACCTTGTAACAATCCCTCCCAACACAGCAATGGCAGGACCAGATCAGGACTGCATACTGTATCTGCAGCAGTTATGAACACTCTCTTCATCCCAAAGGTCGAGTAGAACTGGATCAGGAGCGCATGACTGCAGCTCTTTGACCCAGAACAGCCACTCAGCAGCACTTTGTAACCCTCTGTTAACCCCCAAAGTTCAGGCAGGACCAGATCAGAAAACCATTATGTGGCACTTGGTAACCCTCCCTCCCTCACGCTCCTCCCCCCAACAAAGCTCTGGCAGGACCTGAGGCACTTTGGTGGTTGATGGAGGGTTACAAAGTGCCTCAGAGCTGAAGTTCAGATCAGGTCCTGCCAGATCTTTGTTGGGGGTGGGTGTTGAGGGAAGGTTACAAAGTGTCGCACAGTGGTACATCTGCTTTGACCCTGCCTGCACTTTTTCTGGGGGTTGATGGAAGGGTTACAAAGTTCAGACAGGACCAGATCAGAAGTACTGCTTAACAGCACTTGGTAACCCTCAATCACCACCATGCCCCAACAAAGTGCTGGCAGGACCCGATATGAACTCCAACTATTAGGCACTTTGTAAACTTCCATTCATTCCAACCCCACGACAGGCAGGTTTTGCTGCTTTTGAAGTGAAGGGACTTTGGGGGGCTTCTGGGCTTAAGACCTGCAGAACACACCTACCCCCACAAGCCACACCAGAAGACCCTTCGCTCAAAAGTCCCTCAGCCAAAGACGCACCTCACAGAAACCATCACATATGAACCCAGCAGAGGCAGGGTCCTCCTAAAGATCTGCAAAAGACTCCTACACTCCAGCCATCAAAAACAGTGTGCAGTTTCAACCCTCTCTTTCAGGACAAACAGAGACATCATATATGACCCCCCAGCCACCAAAAACAGTATGCCATTTCAACTCTCTTTCAGAGAAACAAACACCATATATGACACCCCCCAGCTAACAAGAACAGTGTACTATTTCAACCCTTCTCTTTCAGGAGAAACAATATTATCAGAGGCACCATATATACCCCCACTGCCACCATTTTAAAACCCCCTCAGGCATAGAAAGAAAACATTATATATGTACTGCAGAATAAGTCCTTACAATGTGGGTCTGGGAGAAGTCTGGAAGGCAGGAGATGGTCTGGATTTGGAGCTCAGGAGATCTGAGGTGGCAGCCACAATGTGGGAGAGGTTCCATGCAATAGCTAAAGTGGGTGCAGGTCCTAGATGGCAGCAAAATGCATCAGAGATCCCAGGTAGCAGTCAAACGTGGGTCCCAGGCGGCAGCGGCAAAGCGTGAAGGTCGGAGATGGTAGCTGGCAGTCGCCGGTGGATCAGATCAGCGGCTTTAGGCAGGCGGTCCAAGTCAGCGATTTCTGGCAGGTTATCACGATCAAAGATCTCTGCAGAAGTTAACCCCCCCGACTTTGTGCCATGCTTTATTGCCAGAAGCGATGACGACACTGTCTTGAGCTGGCCTTTGACTGGCTGAGAAAGCCTGTGGAAGCCAGCTGATGATTGGCTAGCTAAGTTGTGCACTGATTGGCCAAAGCAATCTTGCTCCCTATTGGTCTGATACAGACCTTTTCTGCATTTTTGTTTGGCCGACTGTGGATCCCATCCTAGCCCCACTAGGTTTGAACAGCTTGGGGTGGGGGACTTTACAGAGCTGCAACTTCATCAGAGCAGGACACACAGCCTCTTGCCAGCCCAAGGTGGGGGAAGGGGAAGGTTGGTAATTGCACACATATGGTGATTGGAGCGGGGTGAGGAAGGTGCGATAGTGATGTGGCAGGACAGAAAAGGGAATTGGGAGGCGTACAGAGTACAGCTTGCTGCTACACACTTTTTTTTTTTTGCCAAGCATCCTGCACCTCCCCTGAAATGTGAACACGCTTCCCTGGGGAGGGGCGCCTCACCATTTGAGAACCCCTGCTTTAGGAAACTATGACTGTATATCCACTCACTGCTACATAGACTGTGAATAATATCATGATGCATCGATTAACAGATGGAGCAGCAACATAAAGTAATTACATCAGTAACAAATACTTGCAAAAGTGATAACAATTTAGTCAAGTTTGAATTATGCCTACATTTTAAACTAAATTAGCTGACTGTGTCCCTTTAGGACATTTTTGTCCTTTAAATTGTTTGCTTAGAACCCTGTTCCATGCAATGCGCATTCAAACAGTACATGCAAGAAACCTTTGATGATGGTTATGTTAGCAATAACCCACAACAGGGTGTGGGGTTATAGGGGTTTAACGCACACAGAGGGTGCATTGTGAGGCATGAGGCTGCAGGCGTGTTGCGCTCATAACAAAGGTTGCATGAAGGACACAAATAACGCTCAGAAAGGGTGAGTTTCAGGCCTGGAAAAAAAAAACATTTTTATGGTGTATCCTTCCATCTGAAAAAAATGTTTCATATTTAGACTGAAGATAAGCATTTTATGGTTCAGTTGGACCATTCTGTAAAGTACAAAAAGCATTGTAGATACATTAATATTAATGACCACATGTAAATTAAGTGAAACGCTACATATACAAAACACAAGTGTATACTGACCAACTTGCTGTGAACCACACAATTGTATGGACATTTGTTCTATTTTTAATCTATTGCAGAATAACTGCTAGTGACACTTTTTCTAACACACTAATTTAGTTCCTGGAATATATGAGTAGAGTGTTGTTTATTTATATTGTAATGACCTGCACACTTTAATACTTGTTTTGTGTTCAAAATACAGGAGCACAAAGTAACACAGCTCCTTTCCTAAAGTTATCAATAAAACATGTTACAGCATCTGTTTTACTTGCCTTTTACTATGTTTGAGACTTCCATGAGTTGTAAGCACTGAATTATGGGTATGTAAATAATATGTATTATGCAGTAGCTCTGTCATTCTCTGTGAAATACACTTCTGAACAGTTGATCCTGACAGCAAGTTAGGAAAAAAAAAGTACTATATTAGTAAATGGAAAATTAATATCTATAGAATTACTTGATGTTTCTGTAAAGTTTCTCTTCCCCCAGGATTAGTAGATTGTAATAACTTCTATTCATTCCAAAAGGGACTCGACATTTGGCTATCATCTCATCAAACTCAGGCATAATAGCTCACACGATGTGAGGGGCAATCTTGATGGGCTTCTGCCTTCTTTTGTCCTACATTACCAAGTATACCAAGTAAAGTAAAAAAAAACAGCATTGTAGACATAGTACAGCTAATGATCACATCTAAACTAAGTGTAACACAACATGTGGAACGTACAGCTAGGCACTGGCAAGCTTGCTGTGGACTGCGCTATTATGTGGGAATTTGTTCTATTCTTAATCAGCAACAGGATATCTGTATAACACTTTCCCTTGCATAGTCATTTGCCTCTTAGAGTATATGAGTAGCCCGTTGTTTATTTATATTGTAATGCCACACATACTTTAATACTTCTTTTCAGTGTTCAAAACACAGGAGATCAGAGTAACACAACTCCTTTCCCATAGTAATCAATACAACATATTAGATAATCTGTTCTACTTGCTTTTTATGTTTGCTTGCATGCATGTGCAAGAAACATAGTGCCACCATACGAGTTTTCGTAGGTGTGCCTCCCTCCACTTCCAGCGCCCTGCTCCTTTTTGCTGGCATGGCTGCACTGCACCAGTAAATGCCCGAGCTGTCTATGACAGCCGTTCAGATTCAGTGGCATAGAGTTCTGAGAAAACCACCACTACAATCAGCAGTGGTAACGTGTAGGCAATTTGCATACTGCTGTTGGCAGTATGCAAATTGCCCATATCAGCACTGCATCTGAACTGTCATAGACAGTTTGTTTCTGATCCCCCCTCCAGAACTCCTAGATAGCATGCTGGGAGCCCACCCCAGCTTGCTCATGCGCTCCCCTCCACCCCCACACCCTGTATGACCATCAGGGTGCCTAATCCCCCATCGGCTCCACTGCCCCCAAAAGCAAACTTTCTGGTGCCACGCTGGGAGCCCACCCCCAGTTTGGCCTAGGTAGCACGCTGAGACGCAACCCAGCATGCTCATGTGCTTCCCTCCACCCTCGCACACTGTATGACTGACGGGGTGTCAATTCCCCGTCAGCTCCACTGACGCCCCCAACAAACTTGCAGGTGCCATGCTGGGAGCCCACCCCAGTGTGGCAAAAGTCCCACGTTGTCTTTAAAAAAACAACAACTAGAACAAAAGAAAATGGTCCCCTGTTGACTCTCTTGCCCCATCCCCCAACCCGCGCCCACCCTCTGTGTACCCCAGCTCCCCACACCCCCCTCACCCCATACTTACCTCCAGACTCTGGTGCAATGATCTTTGGTGGACCAGGAACACGTCTGCACTCTTCAAAGCCAACCTCGAACTGAAGAAATGCCGGTAAGCTGTATAATGACATAAATAGGGTTTTTTTCAACTTTGGTGCATATCTCATCCATTTTTGGGAATATTTTCACCAAATTTTCAACATGGGGTTCTTGGGACCCCACCTCATGAACTCAGCCACTGTCATTTTGTTATTCAGTCCCGAAAGGTGATTTTGCGGTCACTGTGTGGATCCACCTTTTGGGACAAAGTAATTAAATGACAGTGGCACAGTTCATGAGGTAGGCCCCCCAAAACCCTATGTTGAAAATTTGGTGAAAAAATTCTCGAAAATGACTGTTTTACGAGCATGCATTGCGCAGTTACTACACACGCTCGTAACTTCGAGAACTGTTACTATTTTCACTCCAGAGTTTCAACATTGCCATTTTACCACAACTCCTTATGAGCAGTACAGCTGTCATTTTTCACATCTTGCCCAAAATGTATTTTCACGCATGTAGTGCACAATGGTGTAGTCAGTGTGCAAAATCAATGTCTGGGACAGATTAAGAAAATCACAGTGACACTGTTCATGAGTAGAGGTCTTAAAATGGCTATGTTGAAAATCTGGTGACAGAAGTCCATAAAATGACTGTGTTACGAGCATGCATTTTGCAGTTTCCACGAACCCTCGTAAGTTCACAAATGTGTAATATTTTCAGTCCAGCTTTTCAACACTGGCATTTTTCCACACCTCCTTATGAACAGTACAGCTGTCATTTTTCACACCCTGGCCAAAATGTGTTTTCGCACTTCCAGTGCAGAAATGTGTGGTCGCTGTGTGAAATCCGTGTTCGGAAACGATTAAGAAAATCACAGTGACCCTGTTCATGAGTGGAGGTCCAAAAATGCCTATGTTGACAATGTGCTATAAAAAATCCTCAAACTAATTACATTACAGGTGTACATTGTGCAGTTTCTACCCACACAGTCGTGACTTCACCATTTGTTTTATATTTTCACTCCAGATTTTCAACATTGCCATTTTTTACACCTCCCCATGAACAGTACAACTGTCATTTTTCACATCCTGTTCGAAATGTGTTTTTGCACCTGTGGTGCTAAATAGCATAGCCACTGTGTAAAATCAACTTTTGGCTAACAAACTGATATTGCCACTGTTCATGAGGTGGGGGTCACAAAAAAACCATGTTGAAAATTTGGAGTGAAAATACCAACGAACGCCCGGGGTGTTAGGGTTTTCAACCATAATGCTCCACCCTGTAGAGACTGACAGGCATCAGGGGTGTGACTTGGGATTGTCACCTGTAATGCTCATGCTATTCCACACCCACCCACATCCTGTAGCCAGTGACAGGCATCACGGTGTGCCTCAGACTCTTCAGCACCAGAGTTCACCCCATTCTCCTATACTGTACCCATCTCCCCATATAAGGGGGAGTATAAGGCCCAAAGATGCCAAGGCACACTGTGACACTTGTCGGTGTCTGCAGGGTAGGGTGTGGTGAAATGGCATGGGCGTACTGCCCAACGACCCAAAGGCACACCCCAATGCCTGTCAGTCTCTGCAGGGTGGTGGTGGGGTTGGCTTCAGTTCAATACTTCACTGCCATTCCTATTATACGCTCTCTAACTCCTACACTACCAATGCCAATGCCAGCAAGCAAACATTTGGCATTGACAAATGCTTGTTACTATCTGGCTTCGTAATACAAGGATTCAGTTGGGTTCTTTTTAACTAGCAGTTAGCAAAATACAAGGTAAGTAAAAAAATCATTGTAGACACATTACTGCTAATGATCACATGTAAATATGTATAGAATTGCTGATAGTCTTTCTATTTCTACTCACAGAATTAAAATGTATAGGATATATCAGTCCACGGCACTGAAAGGGTTAAACTGACACTATCACCCACTCACTGGCAGCTTTTCTTTCAAGTGGATTTCCATGAGAAAAATTAACATTCTTGCTTTCAGGCTGATTTCCCAGAGAAATATTAACACTATGATCTTTGGGGTAAGATAATTTTTTTAGCTTTCCTTTCTTTGTAAACTCAGCCTACTCATTTTATTTTTTCTGTACCCCTATAACTCTCCCTAAAACTGAATCATGGAGCTCTTTCAGAAGCCTGTTCTCTGAACCTAAAAATATATATAGAGGCTGTTGCTCCATGTGTCTTGCATTTTGCCTAGACACTTTTGATGACAATTGTTTTATTTTAAATAGCAGGAACTTTTTGTTTAGTGAATTAACACTGTCAGACCCTCATTGGTAACTTTTCAGTACAAACATCCCATGAATTAACCCTGTTAGCCTCTCATTGGTAACTTTTGTTTGTATATAGTATCTGCCTTGTCTGTATGTATGTATGTAACCCCCCCTACAAATGGGGGTTCCTAAAAGTCTTCCCGGAGCTTGCCTAAAGGCTGTATGCCTAACTGGTGTTTGGCTTGAGGCCGCTAAATGCGAGAGTTGTGAGTGCTTTTAAAGCCTCCAGTACTGTCTCTTTAAGAGCTGCCTGCTAGCAGGTTTTGATGGTTTGAATGGGGGGACTGGGGCTTCTCTGTTCGAATCCCACACTGGGCTGCTGTCTGATCGGTCTGTTTCTGCAGTCACTAAGAGTGCAGAGGGATCCCATCTGAAAGATGTAACTGTTTCCCTGTAAACATTTAGAGCATAGATGAGATTGCAGTTTTGTCTAACCTGCCTTTATTGCAGCTGGAACTTTGTGCTGTGCCCCTCCATTTTGGACCAGGACTGTTCTGAAGGGTCCAATAGTAGCCAGGTGGCATCCAAAATGGAGACCTTTTTGACCAACCAGGATCAGGACTCATACTGGAGCCAGCTGGCCATAGATAATACAGCCAGTAATTCTGGGAGATGAAGTTCTGGGCTACGGCGCCCTTTTTGCACCTGTGAGGATGGATTTAGCTGCCTGGTGTCTGTGACCCACCAATGGGATCGGGTGGCACCCGAACTGAGTGTTTTTTGCCCAAACTGCCACAGGGCAGAGTCGTTGTGGCTGTGAGCGAGGAAGGAGTTCTGGGCTCCTGCGCCATTGAGTTTTCACGCGGGAAGCACATGTAAGGCCAGTGTCGGGTGCTTTGAATTGCCAGCAAGTTCAGACTAAATCCACTGGGCAGTGGTCAGAGGAGGCTGTGCAGGAGCGTGGCTACCTACCAGGCTCACCCTGTAAAGGACTGGAGAATGCTTCAATCATGCTCGATCTGTCAGGACAAGTGAAGCTGCGTCATTGGGCCTGGTGTGTGCATTGAAAGTGATCGGGAAGTACACAGCAGCTGCCTGGTATGGTACCCCTCTGCCTTTCATATAAATGTGTGGAGAAGTGTTTGAATTCCAGGCTTGGTCCTGCGAGTGGTGTGAGAGTGCTCTGTCTACTGGAGTTGTGAGTACTAAACCAGGGGAGCTCCCTGTCAAATGGTCCTAGTGAAGGCAAGACCTTCTGGCTACTTTACTGGCTACACTAACTGAGCCTACTGGCTCTATTTAATCTTCATAGGAATCAAATGCTTGTTTTGTGTCAGGGCCCCAACCAGCTACATCGAGGGACTAGCCTTTATGGCCTGGGTACCCAGAGACAGTGACTTATAGGTTAGGCCTGTGCACAGTGCCCTAGATAGCTACTTATATATTAGAGTGGTAAGCTAATTAACCTGATCACCCCCAGTCCTTGTTATTTCCTCCCTAAATAAATCAGATTGATAGTTTTGCAAAGGTATACTGGCTAGCTTGTGTGTTTATGGTGAATTACTGTACAGTGATTATTGTGTAACAGCAACTTACTTTTCAGGGGTTCCCCAGAGCAAGCTGATTGGTTCAAGCCGGGGGGTTAAGTGTATATTGCAAGGGTACTGTGATTGATTTGTGTGGGTCACTAGTGGGAAGAAAGGGGGGTTGCAGTGACCCAGAGGGCTATGACCAAGTCATATCAGACTGTCTTAACCCTGACCCCTGGGTGGAGGCACCCACCATCAGATCCAGGCCCCTCAACCTGTTAAGGGCAAATCAGGCAGGGGTAGTAGCCCTTAGGATAGTGCCCCCTAGGGGTTACAATTTGGAGGCACCGCTGAGATTAGCATCCCCAGTGGCAGGGCGAAGTGCCTAAATATGGATAAATTAAAGGAAAAGCTGGAAGGGGAAATCATGTCTAAGATTAAGCTGGACCCTATTAAGACGATGGTACATAAACTGATGGGGTGGGGTGAAGCAGAAGAGTTGGACTCTCAGAGAATTGTGTTACTACTAGATGTACCTCTGGGGACAATGAATGCTGACATTATTTCTGCAGTGGATCGTGTTAAATGTTTAGGCAAGGTAGAGGTGAAGGGGCGTATGGCTGATCTACTCGATCAGACTTTGCAGGTGTTACTCTTATATAGCATAGCCATTGACCCCGAGAGGGTACCCCCAGTAATCTACCTGGAAGGTGCCCAACAGGGGTGGAAGGTCATTCACATCCGGAGTGGGTCAGTCACCCCCGTTGGGTCTCCCCAGACAAATAGCTTCAAAGATAAACTGCTTAAATTGTTAGCTGTGGAGGGGAGGACTACCCAAGAGTTACTGCAGGCATTGGACCTTTCCAGTGAACCCACCCCCCAGGCTTCCCCCGGTACCTCTCCTGGGTCCCCTAAGAGTTCTATTTTGGCCCACCACCCCTAGTGGTTCCCGCTATACAGCTAGATTCTTACCGTAGGCTAAAACTTTTTTCTGGCACAGTGCCAGTGCCTTCAGGGGAGGATGATTTGGAGGCGTGGATGGACTATGCCACCCCCCCAGTCCAGGAGTGGCAATGCTCTGAGGGGGAGAAATGAAAGAGATTGATGGAGAGCCTGTGGGGCCCAGCTTTGGAAGCCATTTGGTTCTTGCGGGCTACTAGCCTAGAAGCTACTGCAGCAGAGTATCTTTCTGCTTTAGAGGGGGTGTTTGGAAGTACAGAAACTAGGGAAGACTTATTATGGAAATTCAAGTCTGCCAAGCAATGGAGAAATGAGAAGTTGTCTGCCTTTGTTACTAGGGTGGAACGGGCCTTGCAGAAAGCCTATCGAAAAGGGGGGCTCACAGCCACAGCCTTGAACCAGGTCAGGTTGGAACATGTTTTGAAATCTGCTGGATTTTCCAGTGTGATATTGTTAAAACTTAAGTTACATGATAGATGGGCTGCCCCGCCCGAGTACTGTCAATTGATGAGGGAGATTTGAGAAGTAGAGACTGATGAGGAGATGGGGTGGGAACCCTACGTGTGGGCTGTGAATCTGTGCCAAACCCCTGAGTCTAGTGAACCAGATGAGACCCACCTTTCGAGGGGGCCTGATGTTTCCCCTGTCTCCCCAGAGTCACAAGGAGGGGTGGGGGTGCATGCCATTTCCTCTGATCCTCAAGTAGAAAGTGAGTTGAGGGCTGAGATTAGAAATTTATGAGAACTGGTGAGGGACTTGAAGCAAACTGCTACCCACCCTGTTAGGCTTGGGGAACCAGAGTCATCTAGAAACAAACGCCCTGCCAAGGGGAGCCCCATTGCCCTCAGGATGGCCCCCAGCAGGCAAGGTATTCCCTCCCACTAAAGACCCTTGGGACCCCAAGTTCTGTTACCATTGTGGGGAGGATGGACACTTTCAGACTGAGTGCCAGTCACCAGACAATTTAAGGAAGGTCAACAGCAGGCTGATCACCTGGCACCGCAGGGCCTACACCCGACCACCTAGGAAGAGTTTTGTGACCCGGGCCAATGCCCAAGCAACTGCCAGCACTGTGCCCCCCGAATGGTCTGATGTGGTGGGGCCTTCAATGGAGGCCCCAGTGCGAGTGAATGGGATCCCCACCCAGGCTGTGTTGGACAGTGGTTCTCAGGTGACCATTATGTTCCAGGACTGGTATCAGACACACCTGCCTGAAGTGCCCTTACAATCCTTGGATGGTCTACATGTATGGGGGCTGAGTGATAAGGCCTACCCGTATTTGGGGTATATCTGGATCTGGCTGTCTTTTCCTACTTCTGTTGCTGGGGTGGATGAACAAGTGGAAACTCTAGCCTTAGTATGTCCCCCCCACTGGACTGTATGATGGGGTGCCCTTGTTGATTGGGACAAGTGCTCACATGTTTGGTCAATTAGCTCAATTGTGTTCTGAAAAGCAAGTGTCCAGGACTGGGTGGGCCCTCAGAATACCTGCTTTGATCCAGAAGGCCTATGAGACTCAGAGAAATGTTAGCCAGGAGGAACCTGAAGGCCCAGTGGGTGTCATATGGAGAAAGGATCCAGAACCATTGCTGTTAGCCTCAAATGCCCAGTGTGTTTTGCAAGGGGAAGTCCGGATTAAAAAAGATGTTAAGAATAAGTTACTGATGCTGGATGCACCCGGGGAGGGAAGGTTGCCTGAGGGACTGCTGGTTAAACCCAGTGTCTTGCCTGCTAGAGCCCATGCTTATGCCAGAAGGGTGATGGTTCAAGTTCATAATGTGTCTGACAAAGAGATTCGAGTAAATAGAGGTTGCACCCTGGCAAGTGTACATTGCGTAGACACTGCAGTGTTACCCAATAGCAAGGGTTCGGGGAAGGACGACAGAGTAACGCCCGACTTGTTTGACTTCAGTGACTCCCTGTTGCCTGCTGAATGGAAAGTGAAGATCAGTGAGAAGCTTGCCAAAAGAGACCGGGTATTTTCCCTAAAAGAATGGGACGTGGGATGTGTGCAAGGTGCTGAGCACCACATCCAGCTGCATGATGAAAGACCCTTTCGAGAGAGGTCTCGGCGCCTGGCTCCCGCTGACATAGACAATGTGAGACGGCATCTGCAAGAGATGCTTGCTGCTGGTGTGATACAAGAATCCAGGAACCCCCTATGCTTCCCCTATTGTAGTAGTGAGGAAAAAGAATGGGGCTGTTCGGATGTGTGTAGATTACTGTACCTTAAATCGGCAGACCATCCCAGACCAGTATACCATGCCATGCATACAGGATGTCTTGGACTGTCTAAATGGCAGTAAGTGGTTCTCTGTGTTAAACCTCCGCAGTGGGTACTATCAGATCCCGATGGCTCTGGAGGATCGAGAGAAGACTGCGTTCATTTGCTCCCTAGGCTTCTATGAGTTTATGCGGATGCCTCAAGGAATTTCAGGTGCCCCAGCTACTTTTCAGCACCTGATGGAACGTGCTGTGGGGGACATGAATTTGCTCAAATGTTTGGTTTATTTAGATGATGTTATAGTGTTTGGCAGCTCCTTGGAAGAACATGAAAGTCGATTGTTCAAGGTCCTGGATCGGCTGGAAGACTGTGGTCTTAAGTTATCTATAGACAAGTGCCAATTCTTTCAAACTTCTGTAAAATATGTGGGCCACATAGTATCTACTGAAGGCATAGAGACTGACCCCAGCAAAGTAGAAGCTTTAACCACTTGGCCCAAACCAAAAAACTTGAAGGAGCTACAGCAGTTCCTGGGGTTCTGTGGGTATTACAGATGATTTATTAAAGACTACTCTCGAGTGATCCGCCCCCTGCTCAACCTTACGCAAGGGTACCCCCCCGACCTATAAAAAGTATAAGAAGAGAGTACAAGCTGGGACTGAAAAAACTATTTCCGCCCAAATGATGTGTTTGGCACCTGCTGGACGGCTGATTGTGAGGAGGCTTTCTATGACATCATATATCAACTTACTCATACCCCCATGCTAGCCTATGCTGACCCTGCTAAACCTTATGTTCTTCATACCGATGCCAGCCTGCAAGGATTGGGGGGCCGTACTGTATCAAGAGCACCTGAATGGCCTGAGACCGGTAGCTTTTGCCAGCCGCAGCTTGACCCCTTCTGAGAAGAACTACCCAGTGCACAAACTAGAGTTCCTAGCTTTGAAGTGGGCCATTGTTGATCAATTGCATGACTATTTGTATGGGGCTAAGATACTGGTGAAAACTGATAATAATCATTTGAGATATGTTCAGACCTCAGCCAAGCTAGATGCTACTGGTCATAGGTGACTCTCTGCATTATCCACCTACAACTATGCAGTTGAATATAGAGCAGGCCTAAACCATATAGATGCTGATGCTCTCTCACGGAGGTCTGTGTCTCGAGCCAAATGGGTCAGGTTGCCAGAGCCCGACATCAAAGCATTTTGCCAGAAGTTTGACAAGGAAGAACAGGTGTCTCCTGATGCTGTGGACTGCATGGTGGATTGTTTGGGCCCATCTGCGAACAGTATACCTGCTGCTTACTGTCATTTTTCTGCATTAGACACTAGTACGCTGCCTCAGTTCAATAATGATAGTCTCCAGCTGGCTCAAGTCCCGAGATCCTATGATACAAACTGCCTTAGAGGCACTGTGAGCAGGGAGAGATGTGTCACAACTGTATTCCACTGACCTGAGAACCGCCCTGTTGTACAAAGAAGGTCCAAAGTTTAAGCTGATCAATAAACTATTATTCCGGGAGACTGTAGACAAGGAGGGCCAAGTAGACAAACAACAATTAGTGCTGTCCACTGCATTTAGAGAACTGGTGTTGTGGTCCCTGCATGACCACATGGGACATCTTGGCATAGACGGAACTCTTGACTTAGTGCGGACCCGATTTTACTGGCCCAAAATGAGTGCTGACGTACAGCAGTATGTTAAGACCTGTGGCCACTGTTTATAAAGAAAAGCCCTGCCTCAGAGAGCTCCCCCCCAGTCAATATCACTACCAGCGCCCCTATGGAACTGGTCTGCATTGATTTCTTGAGTTTAGAACCCGATTTGAAGAATATCAGCAACATATTGGTAGTCACTGATCATTTCACCCGATATGCCCAGGCTTTCCCCACCAAAGATCAGAAAGCAACCATGGTGGCTAAAGTTCTTGTTGAGAATTTCTTTGTTCGCTATGGGGCCCCCCAGCAAATCCATTCTGATCAGGGGAGAGATTTTGAAAGCTGTCTGATTAAAGAGATGCTATCCTTGTGGGGTTGCGGAAATGAAGAACCACCCTGTACCACCCCCAGGGTGATCCCCAACCTGAGAGATTCAACTGCACCTTGCTCGATATGTTGGGCACCTTGCACCCTAAAGACAAATCTAGATGGAGCCAACAGATCAGTGCCTCAGTCCATGCCTACAACTGTACCAAGAGTGATGCCACTGGGTTTTCCCCATATCGACTGATGTTTGGGAGGGAAGCCAGATTGCCAGTAGATGTTTGTTTTGGGGTTTCTCCCAATGGGGTTCAAGCAGCTACTCATCTACAGTATGTGCAGAAGCTGAAGGCCCAACTCAGTTATGCCTACCAGCTAGCCCAGACCATGGCTGCTAAGCGGAATTTGGCCAATAAAGAAAGATATGATAAGAAAGTGAAAACAGCGGAATTGAAAGAAGGAGATAGAGTGCTAGTGAGGAACCTGGGATTGCACTGTAAACATAAGATTGCTGACAGATGCCATCACCTCCCTCATATTGTCGTGGGAAAATTGAAAGATTTGCCTGTGTACAAAGTGCGGCCTGAAAACAATTCAAAAGATGTGACAACTTAACACCGGAATCACCTGCTGCCAACTGGACAAATTTTGATAGAGGCTGAAACTTCCAATGCTTCCCCCTCTGGGTCTGTAACTAGAGCTGCTGCCAAAAAGAAAGCCAGATGGGTCGACTCCTCAGAACTCAAACTCCAGGGGCCTTCCCCCTTCCCCTCTGATGAAGTTAATCCTCAGTCTGTGTCTGAAGACAGTGAACATGATGTTGAGTATTACCCTTCTTATGAACTGAGTCAACTCTTTAGGGGCAATCCCCTAGCTAACTCTGGGGATGAAGTTGGGTTTCCTGGACTGTCTAGCCCCCAGCTTTGTCCCAGGAGTCAATGCTCCCAGAGGATCAAGTGGGTAGCATCAAGAGCGAAGAAGTGGGATCTTTGAGCCTGGCTGAAATATCTGGGCTGGCTGAGCTGTCTGACTTTTCAGAAGAGGGAAGTGATGTGGAGGGAACCCGTTAGGGATATGCCCAGGCTAGAAGAATACTTTAAGTGCCCTGATAGCATCCCAGTAGTGCCAGAAATGTCCTTGGCTGAACCAAGAAGTTTAATGTTTAGTAATAGCTGGGCCATGTGATGGTCAGAAAAAACTTTAGAAGAGTAGTAAACTAATATAACCCCATTGATATAATCTGCACTCATCAAGAAGTAGTCTAGATGTGGAAATGTATGGTGTGGGAGGGAGTGGAATGAAAATTCCTTCTTGTCCAGGTAAGCTATTCTATAGGGATCTGCAAGACCTAGTGTGTGCATTAGCTCATGTAGAGCTTTTTGCCCTAGTGACAGGGAAAGTCTAGACTGGCCTGATCTGTCTAAATTGTTTGATAGGACTTGATTCCAATCTCTCTCCCAAGAATTATTGGTATTATGGACCATGTAGCTAATATAGTCATCAGATTCACAAAAAAATCAGGATCATCTGAGTTGGGCCCATAGATGGAGCCCAAAACCATCTCTGATTGACCTAGAACAGCCCTTATAATGATATAACGACCCTCAGGATCAGATATTTCTTGTAATAAATGGAATGGTGTCCTATGTGGTATAAGAATGGCAGTCCCCCTCTTTCAGGAATTAAGTCCCGAGCCAAAAATGTGACCTACCCAAGTCTTACGAAGAAACTGTATTTGAGTGGGCAGGAGATGCGTCTCCTGAAGGAAGACTATGACTGCTTGAATACTATGAAGATGCAATAATACTTTTGTTCTCTTAGCTGGTGTTTGTGCCCCTTTGATGTTCCATGAGCAAAAATTGTAACCAGTCATTTTAGGTGGATAACAATAAAAGTTACATCGTTATACAAAAGAATATTAACAGTTGACCAGAAAGTGAACAAGATGACCCATTTATCTGTGGCAGTCCCCACCCATCCCAAGCCTTCTAACCCCCCCCCTCCTTCCAAAATCTCAGCTCCCCTTGAAACAAACCCAAAATAACTATCCCCTGAGCCTCACATGATCAGTTTGAAAAACAAAGAAACATTGGTCTCATAGTGATGAGTCAATTGTGGGGGCTCTTCCCCTAAGTGTAAAGACATGACTGCTTCTTTTAACGCAGCACAACCCAACCCCATCCCTCAGCCCCCCCAAAAAGCCCAGAACATCAACCATCTTAAAACCAGTTTGAACTCCAGGGAAAATATGAATAAAAGAACCCCTCCATACAGTCTCTCCTATATTACCTTAAGGTGCATGATAATAATCAACGTCACCATCTGAAAATCCAGCAGTTTCTACCTAGAGGTTAACAAACTGAAACATACTATATATATATATATATATATATATATATATATATATATATATATATATATATATATACACACATATATATATACACACACATATATATACATACACACACATACATATCCATTAATTGCCTTGCATTTAACTTTCACGAGCAGATATTTATCTATCAAAAAAAAAAAAAAAATGACTAATGAGATATGTATCAAGAGCTGGCATGCCCGATTTACATGGAGGTATATGAAAAGAAAAGAGAAAAAACTTAAGGAAGGGAAGAGTTGATAACTTGCAGATCCATAAGTCCAGGACTGAAACTGTGTTTTTTGAAGTCAGTATGTGAAAACTAGGTGGCTGATGTGCTCTGGAGAAATTTGTTAATTTACGTTGCACTTGCCTTGGTAATCGCATAATCGGGAAGTGGACTGCATGCACCTGCACCCGATTGAGCAGCTGGATAGATTGCATTGTCAAGAGAGGGTGCCTTTGAATTTGGGTCCATGGATCACGGTTTTGGAAGCAGATCGACAATGCTGAGTATCAGTTGAGAGGTAGGGATGGAGAACTTTGCTGGCAGGTCTAATCAGGAGGTAATCAGGCTTGAACAATATTAAGCAAGAGGCAAAAGTTAAACAGTGTTACTAGGAGGCTCAGAAATACTCAGCGCCATGCCGACAGACAACTTCAGTGAACTCAAAATATTTAGTGGCTCAAAACAATTTACCAACAGGTTTCTGGCGATGTTATAATACTGTAACCCCTAGGTGGTGCTATCCCAAGGGCTACTGCCCCTGCCTGCTTAACTATTAACAGGTTGAGGGGCCTAGGTCTAATGGCAGGTGCCTCCACCCAGAGGTCAGGGCTTGCAGTAGTTAAACTAACTTGGTCACAGCCCTCTGGGACACTGTAACCCCTTTCTTCCCACTAGTGGCCAACACAATGCATTAGGAATATCTTCAAAATGTACACTTACCCCCAGGACTGGCTCCATCGACTGGACCCCGGGGACCCCCTGCAAAACAAGATGATACAGTGCAAAAACCACAGTACAATATTTTAACATATACGAATACCTCAGCCAGTTTAACTTTGCTGAAACCAACAGATCTGATTTATTTAAGGAGCTGTAACAAGGAAGGGGGAAATCAGGTTAATTAGGTTAAACACATTAATAATCACAGTACTGTGTGCATATTCAGAGTCCCAAATTGTCACTTTCACTGGGTATTCAGGATGGAGGGAGGGCTAGCCAAGATCAGTTGCAGCTGTTTGGGGCCCTGTGATGGAAAAACACTGGCATAATACCCAAATTGTAATCCGGAGCTGGTTGGCTCAGTTCATGAAGAAATTAAAAAAACAACAACAATTAGATGACACACTTGCAATTCGATAAACAGATGGCAGGGAGCTACCCTGCTTTGTACTCACAAACTCAATGCTGGGAACTGGATGGAAGGCAGATTGTCCTGGATTGCCAGGAGGAGCAGACCATGTGGACAAGGTCCCTGTGACTGGACCTTACTGCAGTATAGAGCAAATGGATGTAGTCTGGATTAAGCTGAGGTTTACTTCCAGCTTCATGCACTCTATTCACTGTACAGGGGATTTGAAATGCGATTCCCCACAAGCACTACACACATTTATATGTAAAAGGAAAGTACTATTCCAGGCAGGCTGCTTCACTATCCCATTCGCAATTACTGCACCGGGAGAACACACAGCAGATTCAGTTCCTGACAGACCGAGTGCGATTCAGCAATTTCTTCAGTCTTCTACAGGGTGAGCCTGGTTTCTACTCTTCAGATCTCCTTGATTCTCTTCACAGATCGGTTTCATTCCGAACAGGCGCTTGCACAAACTGCAGACCAAAACTTAGGGCCTTACATGAGATCACTGTGCTAAAACTACACACTGAAGAAGCACACAGCTCCCTGCCTCTTCACAGCCCAAACTGATCTGATCTTTCCAGTAGACAGAGCCGGGCATTTCCATTCAGTTCCTCCGAGTTCAGTTGGCTGGTTTGGCTGTCACTCACAGTAAACTCCCCCTGTTGGCGGAAAAAAGGCGCCAAGGTCAAAACTACATTTCCCAGAGTCACTGCCCTTACAATCCCCTTACAGCAGGCTCCAAAGGAGAGTCCAAGTTCTGATTCACCCAGAGCAGACTCCATTTTAAAGGATCCCCACCATGACTGGTCCAATTCAGCAGTTCAGAATCAACATGAAGGAGCTACTTTGCACTGTCCTTGCTGCAAGAAAGCAGGTTAAATCAAACTGCATTTTCATTATTACTCTAACAGGTTACAAGCAAACAATTACATCTTTGAAGAGTGCTCCTTCTGCCCACTTAGCAATGGCAGAAATGGAGTGATTTGGCAGTAGCTCGAGCAGAACTCAAGCAGGAAAACACACAGTCCCCCCCATACAAACTAATTATGTCTGCAAGCAGACAGCTCTTAAAGAGACAATACCTGAGGCTCTAAAAGCACTCACAGATAAACGGTTTAAATGCCAAACACCATTCAGTCTTGGAGCATTCAAGCAAGCTCCTGGAAGACTTCTTGGGAACCCCCATTTGCAGGGGGGTTACAATACTATTGAAGAGCATTACCAAGATGATATCCTTGAGATAGCAGGTTCAATGATGGGTGAACAAATCTGGGAAAATAGTGGGTAGATCTTTGGCAGCTTGTTCTGCATTTTCAAATGATCTCCAGCTACCCTGATATTGAACCGATAGCTTGGCAGGGTATGCCATTCTGAATTTAATTCCAGCAACAATTTGGTTACTTACGGATGGTACTCGGCCAGTTTCTGCCCGATGGCCACTGGTAGGTCTTGTGAGATTCTCAACTGGGCATCTTCCCATTTTATTTCCTGTAGTTCCTTAGACTTAGCCAGGATATGCTGCCAATCTATAAAACTCAAGAGACATATAATAAATGGTCTAGGTTTAGGCCCAGGAGGGGGTCTGGGCCTTAGTGATCCATGAGCCCGTTCCACATGATGGGTGGTGGAATGTGGTGGTGGTCCTGCAATTTTCACCAAAAGCTTCTGGGTGAATAAAACAGTGGAGGATCCTTCGACTTCTTCAGGCAAGCTGAAAATAACAAGATTATTTCTTCTGTTCTGACCCTCGAGGTCTTCCAGTTTTGTTTCCACCTTGTTCAGCTTTTGTCTGAGCGCCACAACTTCTGGATTTAACCGAGTCTGCCAACCTTCTAATGAAGTCGTGCATGCTGAGACATGAAAATATTTTTATTAGTCTCCTTTAGGTCAGCCTGCATATTTTTAAGGTCAGAAGCAAACTCGAGAAGGACTTGTTTTATCAGTGCCATTTCAGCAAGAAATCTATCTTCTGATAATGGAGTAGAACTGGCGGTTGGTATTGGATTTTTGGTGTTAGCTGGTGTCTGGGTTTTTGATCGTTTGGCAGCTTTGTCCGGTGTTTGAGAAGGCATATGGGCTGGGAGGGCCTGGCACATTTCAGAGTCCATGGCAAAACTTTGAAAGATCGTAAGAGATTTACCCCATTTAGATGGCAATCGCTAGTTCCTCCAAGCTGTCAGATGATGCAGCATTCATTTAACAAAGAGTTCTATTTTCAGAAAAATGTTAAATTAAAGGCTTTTAGCAGGGTCGGAGCTAGAGCAGAGCAGCCATGCATCCTCTCAGGGAGAATGCATCACATGATCTCATTAGCGGCCTGCTTTCTGTATCTCTACATCTCCAGCAGCAACCTGCTTTCTGTATCTCTGCATCTCCAGCAGCGGCCTGCTTTCTGTATCTCTGCATCTCCAGTGGCGGCCTGCTTTCCGTATCTCTGCATCTCCAGCAGCAGCCTGCTTTCCATATCTCTGCAATTCCAGCAGCGGCCTGCTTTCCGTATTTCTGCATCTCCAGTGGTGGCCTGCTTTCTGTATCTCTGCATCTCCAGTGGCGGCCTGCTTTCCGTATCTCTGCATCTCCAGCAGTGGCCTGCTTTCCGTAACTCTGCATCTCCAGCAGTGGCCTGCTTTCCGTATCTCTGCATCTCCAGCGGCGGCCTGCTTTCCGTATCTCTGCATCTCCAGCAGCAGCCTGCTTTTCGTATCTCTACATCTCCAGCAGCAGCCTGCTTTCTGTATCTCTACATCTCCAGCAGCGGCCTGCTTTCCGTATCTCTGCATCTCCAGCAGCGGCCTGCTTTCCGTATCTTTGCATCTCCAGCAGCAGCCTGGTTTCCATAATTCTGCATCTCCAGCAGAGGCCCGGTTTCTGTAACTCTGCATCTCCAGCAGCGGCCTGCTTTCCGTATCTCTGCATCTCCAGCAGCGGCCTGTTTTCCGTATCTCAGCATCTCCAGCAGTGGCCTGCTTTCCGTATCTCTGCATCTGCAGCAGCGGCCTGCTTTCCGTATCACTGCATCTCCAGCAGTGGCCTGCTTTCCGTGGCCTCCCACCTGCAGCGGCCTGCTTGTATTCTCAGCATCTCCAGCAGCGGCCTGCTTTCCATCTCTCTGCATCTCCAGCAGTGGTCTGCTTTCTGTATCACTACGTCTCCAGCAGCGGCCTGCTTTCTGTATCTCTGCATCTCCAGCAACAGCCTGCTTTCTGTATCTCTGCATCTGCAGCAGTGGCCTGCTTTCTGTATCTGCATCTCCAGCAGCGACCTGCTTTCCGTATCTCTACATCTCCAGCAATGGCCTGTTTTCTGTATCTCTACGTCTCCAGCAGCGGCCTGCTTTCCATATCTCTACATCTCCAGCAGCAACCTGCTTTCTGTATCTCTGCATCTCCAGCAGCGGCCTGCTTTCCGTATCTCTACATCTCCAGCAGCAACCTGCTTTCTGTATCTCTGCATCTCCAGCAGTGGCCTGCTTTCCGTATCTCTACGTCTCCAGCAGTGGCCTGCTTTCCATATCTCTATGTCTCCTGCAGTGGCCTGCTTTCCATATCTCTGCGTCTACAGTAGCGGCCTGCTTTCTGTATCTCTACATCTCCAGCAGCGGCCTGCTTTCTTTATCTCTACATCTCCAGCAGCGGCCTGCTTTCTGTATCTCTACATCTCCAGCAGCGGCCTGCTTTCTATATCTCTACATCTCCAGCAGACTGATGCTCCCTGAGGCTAATTTCTCTTAAGCTTCTGAAGAAGGACGTGTTGGTCTGAAAGCTAAAGCTCTTTGTTCTTTTTGTTGGTCCAATAAAAGGTATCAAACCATTTGTTCTGGATTTTGTTCTCACTTTCACAGTGATTTCCACAAGTAATTAGCACTGTGACCTGTGGAGTAAGATTTTTTTTTTGCTTCTCTTATTTACAGGTTGCAAATACATTTAAATGTGCCCAGACTAGCCAGAAAAGTAAGTGCAGTTCTGTTAGCACCAAGCAGCATTCTGCCCCAGCATGGGTGCTGAGGAACAATAAAGGGGAAGCAGCATGCTGTGTTCCTAGTCAGAACCAATTCATTTGCATTAAAACCAAGCCAGTTCATTGACAGCTTATTTGAAATTCTTATGTGTACTATTCCACATGCCAGTATTTCATTTTACACAGTCTTACTAGTTTGAATTTCATGGCTCCACTTTCAAACAAACAAGCAAAAGAGCTTAGGCTAATCACATGACTGACATCAGGATTTTATATACAGGTCAGTTTATTAATAGTTCATGGCCCAGATAGTCAAAAGAGTTGAGCCATGCACAAAAGGGTTGCACCTGCGCAAGTCCGAAATTGCACCATTCTGCGATATTCAGCAGGAGGGAGTTGTGCCCCCGAAATCATGCTGAGCAACAGTGCAATGATAATGAAGGCATGCGCAACCGAAGGGGTAGGAACCATGCATAAATGGCGCAGTGCAATATTCAACGACTTGCGCTATGCGTAATAGGGGAGCAAGCGGAAATTGTGCCATAGCGGAAATGAGCCAAAATAAAAAGGAGCAAGGGAGAGGCACAAGAACGTGCAGGGAAGCCACATGAGGCAGAACTCTAGCCAGACAGACAGGGCAGGAGGCACAAAGAGGGCAGGCCAGGGAAAGGGCAGTCTGAACAGCCAGGCACAAGGAAGATGTGGGGAGCCACACAGCACAGAGGCCAGCACAGGCAGGTGTACCCGGTGCAGGGGAAGTAGCAGCCAGGACAGCGGAGGGAATACAGCAACAGCTGCCGGGGGGGTGAACACAAGCCAGGGACATGGCCAGTGCCACCTTGCAAATGGAGGCCATTATGAGGGGGGTGAGAAGGCGGGCAGCAGGGGGGTGTGGCCATGGAAGGGCCCGTTGGTGGTATGCCCTCAACAGGCAGTACTGAGCCCGCACCAACTTTGAGCTGTATACTGATACTGAGATTGTGGGCTGGTACCACCTGAATAGGGCAATTCTGAGGTGGCTCTGTGAGCTGTGCAGTGATGTGATGCAGGCACCCACACGACGGAGCCATGCCCTGTCAGTGGAGACTAAGGTAACAGCCTGCATGTGCTTGCTTGCTTGCCAGGAGGAGCTTCCAGAGACCAACTGGGGACACCACAGGCATAACCCAGTCAGCCAAGTCACACCTCCTCACCCAATTCCTCGGTGCACTGCTGCCACATGCTGTGGAGTACATCCATTTCCCCAGCACAGCAGCGGAGCGCACAGCAAACATACAGGAGTTCCACAGGGTAGCACGTATGCCTGGCATGCTAGGGGCAATAGACTGCATCCATGTGGCCACACGACACCACCTGGCCCGAGGGGGCCGACACATAAATCGCAAGGCCATGCCAGCATCAACTGCCAGGTGGTGTGCGATGCCAGGGGGCACATAATCAATGTCTGTGCTATGCACCCTGGGGGAGCACATGATTCATTCATCTGGCACCAGTCAGCACTGTGCCACAGATTTGAGAGTGGGGACATCCCCACTGGACACCTACTGGGTGAGTATGCAAACCACATGGACAATCATAGGGCCTGGGGGGCATGGCCAGAGGTGGCATGGGTAGTGGCCTACGTGGCCTGTGGTAGGGCGATGCTGATCACAAAACTTACCTCCGCCCTCTACACACAGGTGACAGTGGATACCCACTCTGTTCCTGGCTGCTCACACCCTACCAGCGGCCTGCGACCCCATCGCAGCAATGCTACAATTAGGCACACACCACCACACGTAATGTCATCGAGTGGGTGTTCGGGATGCTGAAGGCACGTTTCTGTTGCCTGGACACCTCTGGCGGTGCCCTACAGTACAGCCCCTCAAAGGTCCTGCGGGATATTCCTGGCCTATTGCATCCTGCACAACATGGCCCACGAATGTGGGATAGCCATACAGTTCAAAGAGAGGGACAGTGATGGGGACGACGGGGGCGTCAGTGATGATGATGATGGGCAGCCTCCCCTTGGCCGACGAGACTCCCAACTGCTCCGGCTGGCAGAGCTGCACCAGGACACCATCACGGAGGAGCACTTCAGCCAACCCAGGTAAGTCATGGGGCCATGCGCAACCACCAGTGGCTAAGGCACAACCCACAAACACACGTGGACACACACAAGGGGTGCATGCTGTCAAGGGAATTGGCAGGGCACAGAAGCACACACACAACCAGGGATGGGTGAGGATTAACATGCCATGCAGACGGACACACACACGCGCTCACACACAACGCAACAAAAGTGCACAGAGGGCAGGAGTCACACTGACCCAGAACACACACCCTAACAACACACATGTCCACAGGCCACCATGCCCACTGCCTGTCCATGTGCATGTGTCAGCTGCTGAGCACCATTGCACATTGGTGTACAGCGCAATGCAGGCATCATCATGCATACGCAACTGCGGACAGCAGCTGGGAGGGTATGCAGGTGGACTGTGTGTCTGCATGCAGGGCCGGGTACCCACCCGTGCACTGCCCACTGAAACACACAATGCACACAGAGCAGCACCAGACAGTAGCTGTGCTGGGAGACAGGTCAGTCATGTGACACAGTGCCACAGCTGCCACAGATCCATGGGCGGCCCCGCCGAGACCCACCAGCACTGACAGGCTGACCACTGGCCTCATGGTGTGGCACCGATGCTTCCCAAGGGGTTCCATTGCATGAACATGACCATGCTCGCACAGGGGTCTGCAGCACACCAAACATGCCTGCACCAGGAGTGCTCAGGATGCCCACAGCTGAACCCAGCATCGACAGGGTGGGTGGGAGTCACACGACGCCGGGAACGGGGGTGGATAGTGCACTGCGTGGTGTCCGCGATGCATGGGCACCTGACTGTGTGCCCATTGTGGCCATGACAGCAATGAATGCTTGTGCATGCCTGTCAATGGCAGCGGTCACATCCTCCCGCAAATGGTCCATCCCTGCCAGGATCAGTGCAGTGTCCCTGCTGCGATGCTCCTCTGCCCACTTCAGAGCCACACGCAGGGCATCCACAGATGTCGCAAGCTGCGTCTGCTGCTGGACCGATGCTTGCAGTAGGCGGGTGTGCTCATCCAAGAGGTCATCAGCCTCCTTGGCATCCTGTCCCTCAGGGTGTGCACAGCCCCGATGATCAGCACCCCTTGAGGGTGGGTGCTGCGCACCAGGACCAGGTCTGGGCATGTCCACAGGCGGTGCACAGATGCCACCACTGAACCCTGTAGCCCCAAGCCCATTGGGTGACTGCTGATGCTGCCCCTCCAGCTGCCACTCCCCAGGGCTCAGTGGTGCTGCCGCAGTGGCTGCAACAGTCCCACTGTCCTGAACAGACACCAATGCTGCCTCACTGGTGCTGACAGGCACAGCCTGGGACTGTGCTGATATGCAGGCCTCCATGGTGGCACCACCCACAGCCATGGGCGTGAATTGCCCTGCTGAGTGGCCATCCCGTGGCACACACGTGTCACTGCACATGATG
Organism: Neoceratodus forsteri; assembly: GCA_016271365.2. Classification (NCBI taxonomy): domain Eukaryota; kingdom Metazoa; phylum Chordata; order Ceratodontiformes; family Ceratodontidae; genus Neoceratodus; species Neoceratodus forsteri. The sequence goes on from JADMNL010000026.1 coordinate 360,380,072, forward strand.
GTCGTGTCATCATCACTGGTGATGGACTCTGCACTGGCCACAGTCACAGCATGCTGGCATCCGTGGACACCAGCATGCTGGGACACAGGCAGGGCTTTCTCCACACCTGTTACAACGACATCAGTGTGGACAGCCAGGCAGCCCCACTGTCGCAGTGATCCACGTATACCTGTGGAGGTGAATGGTCCCTCCTCCAACTCCAGCTGACTGTCCGCAGTGGACAGGCCCACCACCACTGACCCATGCAGACACTCAGGATCTGTAAGGGAAAGCAAAGTTGCGTTAGTGCGTGTGACCTACCCTGCCCCCCCATAGACAGACCATGACTTACCATGCAGTGATGGGCCACCACCCGTCTGGAAGCCACCACCCAGAACACCCTCAATGGCACTGCGCTGCATGCTTCCAGCAAGCCACTCCTCCTGTGGGGTCAGCTGTACCACCTCCAGCTGTCCCCCACCTGTTTCAATACATGCTGCCCTGTTGGCAGCCACCTTCTCCTTTATCCTCCTCCTGTCCATGCCCATCTCTTTTTCTTACTCTTCTGCATGGAGCGCTGGTGGCTGCTATGCAGGTTCACAGCACGTGCCACCTCCTCCCATGCAGCAGCAGAGGCTTGAGGTGTTCCCCGCCGTCCACTGAGAAGTGGCTCCTGATCCAGGTAGGCCTTGAACAGGGCCTCGGTTTCGGCCTTTGTAAAGTTAGGCTTCCTCCTCCTCCCACCACTGTGTTCCTCCTCTCCAACAACCTGCTTGGTCATTATGTAGCCTGTAAGAATGGCAGTTGTTACCTGTGACTGTGCAGTCCCATGCATGTCCCTGAATCCACAGTCCACACTCCCAAACAGCATGCAACTCACCAATAGACTGCAGTAACCGACTATGGCCACTGCAGCACATTGTCGCACTTTTATAGTGCAATCCATGCAAATGAGATGAGGAGCAACTTTAAGTAGATGCAGATTGCAGTGTTGCGCCATTGAATGGCTGATTAGATGATTTGCATATGACGGCTGAATATCGCGCTGTTGCACTTTGCGCAATTGTGTTGAACGTGCTGAGCCAATGGTGCAGTTCTGTGACATGCGTAGTACACCTCACTGCGCATGCCTGGGTTGCTGACGCAGGCATCTGCTGCACTGATGACGTGCTGTGCATGGTAGGCAATGCAGGGCATGGCCACCATTGTGCCAGTGGCGCTATAGTGATGGTCACTACATGGTGCTGGCACTGGGCCATCATAGGCGCAATGGCCCAACTGCTCGGTGATCGCTATGGTGCTGGCACACAGGCAGCCAATCATGCTACACGCATTGTCTTCCAGTGGCGCTGTGTGTGGCCATGCGACAGAGACCCTTGACCCTGTGTCTGACCTTTGCTCCCAGGCGCCATGCGTCAGGCATGGGTGCACCGCTATCGCGCTGTTCAGTAACAGTGTGATAGGGAATGGCAGCGCTGTACCGCACAGCATCTGCACATGGGGTGCTGCACTGCAGAGCGCCATATTGCCTACTATAACTGTAAGGATGGCACGCAGACGGGCAGCGCAGTGGTCTGCCATTGAGTTGGCGAATCTGGTGGCAATTGTGGAGCCACACCATGGGCCTCTCTTCGGGGAGGCGCCCCTGGACAGGGCCAGGACCTAGGTGTGGCAGGGGAGGTGGCCACTGCCTGGAGGAGGCCACGGATGGGAGAGAGCACAGAGCAGTGCAGGCACTGCTATGGGGACTCACGGGAGGAGGGAGCCGGAGCTACTGGCGACTGCAGGCACGTGCCAGGAGGGCACGGTGCCACATCCAGGTAGGGGTTCCGTCAACACACTTTTATCATCCCATATGGGTAACAGTGTTGTATGTGTCCAGCACATGGGTAGAGACCATCTGGGGTTGGCTGTGGCGGTGTTCACAGGGTGTGGGGTGGGTGGGTCTGGCTGGGTGGGAGGACACACACTTTGGGGCAGGGGGACTTTGCTTCGGGATTGTACTGATGTTCTTCTCTCCTTGTTTTCCCCACAGGCCCAGATGAATGCCGCCGGTTGAGAGAGGAGCGGCAGAGGGAGGAGGACGGTAGCAGCCAGGCGGGGCGAGGGCCATCACCCCCCACCTGACCGGCCTGATGAGGGTGAGTGCCATACATCCATGATTACTATTGCATGCTGTGTGACAGGGTGGGCAGTGGGGCATGGCCACCATTCATCGACACCACTGCCATGCATGCAACTTGTTACAGTCAACACTCTCCAGTGGCAATGCATGTCTGGGAGTGCGTCAATGGTGGTCCATGCGTGCACCAGGTGCATGGTTGTGCCACTGCCTTTGCACCACATAGCCATGTCACTAAATGGCCACGGTGGTGCTGTGCATGACTTGGCTGGTGGGTGTGCGCAGCATTCTGCATGGCTGTATGCACCTGGGTGGGCAGGTCCTGTGGACATGATCACTGTGGGTGGTCACACACCATCACAGTGGTATGTCCCATGGCCATATGCCATGCACAGTGGGCGGGCTGTATGGGGTTGTGCATTCAGACCTATTGACTGTGCTCCCTTGTCCTAGGTACCCACCATCTATGAGACATCAGGGAGGCTGTAAGGGAACTGCTACTGCTGGTCCAGGAATCACTGGAAATACTCAGGGGGTTGAATAGCACCAGGGTATTGAGGAGGCAGAGGCTGGAGGAGTCACAGCACAGAATGGTGCTCCCACTAGGGATCTATCAGTCCCTGAATTCCCCTACCCCCCTGGATCCACCCTCACACCCCTCCTTTCCCATCCCATTTGTTCACCCCTGCCCCCTACCAACCCCCACCTTGTTTGTGGCCCCCCCAACCTTGTATATAGTTTTTGTAATTTTGTAAATAGTTGAATTTTATATTTGTGCAATACATTTGATTTTGATATGAATACTGTGGTGGTCTCTGATTTGCAATGGGCTATAGGTGCTCAGCTGCAGTGGTGTGCATGGCATCAGGTGCAGTGCAGTCATGGGTATGTGTGTGTGTCCGTGTAGAGGTGACTATGGTGTGGGGGTAGCTATCAGTCAGTGTCTGTGGTGTGTGTGTTGTGCCCTGTGCACTGGATGACTGTGTGCAGTGGTCCATGGCACGTGCTCTGTGTCCATAGTACACCTATCGGCCCTTCCATGGCCTGTGCAGCTGACACACATGCATGTCTGTGACCTGCACGGTCTGCTGGCATGTCAGTGGTGGCGAGTCGCAGGGCGGCCACTGTACCCGTCACACTTTGCTGGGTTGCCCTGTGACTGGTGTGGTGTGCATGCCTGGCTCAGGTGGCACTGTGGGCACCACAGTCGTTGTCCCACCTTCATGCTGTGCCTTGTGTGTGTGTTGCAGGGGATGTGCCCCACTGTCTGTGACTTGTGCTCTGGGCGACTGCTGGTGGTGTATGGATCCACAGTGCCTTCGCAGGGTGGCTGGCACTCCAGTGCCATGTAGGACTGCGGGTTGTGTGTACACAGCTTACATGGGCCCACAATGGGGGCTTGGTTGCCCCACCACTGCATCCGTGTGTTGGTGTGCCTTTGGGTATGGGTGGGTGTCTGTCCACACACTGTGTGGCATCCGGTGTGGTACATGCTTCCACGCACCACTGTGGGTATCTGTGCTGGCTGTTGTGGCCAGTGGTGGGTTGGGGTGTGTCACTGGACTACTGTGCAGGGTGCTGTACTACTGGTGGTGGTGTCAGGGGCACGCCCTGTCCCGTGTGGGGTACCTCTTATGCCGACGCATGGTTGGTCTCTCAGCAGTACCTCAGGGGGACTGTGCATGGTGGCACTGTATCTGCCATTGCTGCATTGCTGTGTGCTGCCACCCGCTGATGGGTGCTCATGGTGGGGCTGGCTTGCATAGTTCGGTGGTGCACAGGGTTGCAGTGTCACAGTGGGGGTGGTGGCATGCATGGGGTTTCCTGCAGTGGTGGTCACTGGTCATGGGGGGTCAAGGTACAGGGTGTGCTCTGCACTGGGGGGGGATGGTGTGGCACGGGGTGGTCTGCCCTCCTTGTGTGCCAGTCACAGCTTGCCGGTAGGTGTGATGGGGCACCATGGCCCGGCTGTGGGTTGTTTGCTTGTCTCCATGGGCCAGTGGTTATTCCAGCCCTCCCCCAGTTGTTCAGTGCTTGGGGTGTGGGGGGATGATGTCTGTTCCGCTGTGTGTTCCTGTGCCCATCTGTGGCATGGGTGGTGGGCCCCTACCTCCCTGGTTGTGCAGTTACATTGCTCTGCTGCTGGGGGGCTCCCTGGTTGTGCTATGGCACCTCTGGACTGTTCAGCTGAACACCCCTTGTTGCGCTATGGTGCATCAGATCTGCTCAGCTTCCCCTCTCTAGTTGCGCTATGGTGCAGGTGGTGCGATATTCAGTCGTCGGCTGTAGGCGCAATTTGGCCTGCTCCGTTTTTGAATATCACTTCTCTTGTGCATGGGCGCAATAGACTTGTGCTTGCTCCTGCTATTGCGCACTTTTTGGGTGCAGTTTGAATATCTGGGCCCATATGTGTAGCAGAAAAAAACAAGGTTACTTCAGAAACTGTGTTCAAGTGGTTGACAACATCACAGCACCAAATTCAGAGGACTCTGTACTGTCATTGCTGACCAGCCATTTATCTGTGAAAGAGAGTGCGATGTAATTGAAGCAACATGGACAAAGCACATGCACTGTTTTGATGATGTCTTCATTAAGCAAAAAGACACAACAAGGTGTGTGATATGTAATAAACGTCACTCCTGGGGTGGGTTGATGCCGCAATGAGCGAGTGCTTCCCCCCAGGAGTGGCCGTTACACGCTGGTCTCGCACACCTTGGAGTGCCTATTCAATTATACAACTTTTTATTTTTTTTATTTTATTGAAATCTAGGATTACAAATACCTTTGAGTGGGAACTGCTAGTTTACAAAGGTTCCATATCGAAGGAATGGGGGTATACATACATACAAAGGTCAACATAGTAATACATAGTTACACAATAAAAAGTACTAAGAGACTGAGGCTTAGGAAATTCCAGTAATTCAAAATGTGCCAAATGTTAGGTAGCATGACATACCAGCCAAGGGCAATCTTAGAAATAAGTGCTGCAGGTGAGGGGGGTATGCAGGCAGGAAAGTCATTGTCGGAAGGTAGATGGTGAGGTAAGAGCTCTAAGGGAGGGAGGGAGGGATAAAAGTCAGGAAATGCCTGGGGGGGGGAGGAAAGGGAGAGGGGGCAAGGCGGTTATAGATGTTATAGAAAACAAGAAATAAAAAAAATGTTTTTAGTAGATTTTTAGTGAGGCAGTGTATCTTTGTTTCTGAAAAAAAAAAGTAGCTGATAATCATCCATAAAATCAGCACAGTGATGTTATTGTGTAATAACATCACTGTCTCAGGCACAGACTGACCAATCAGAGTCCAGAAAATTTTCTTGCCATTGTATAATAAAGTATACTTACCGCCATTATGCATTTTGCAAGATTTTTAGCCCCATGCCACATATCATACAAATGTCTTGTGTCTGGATACTCATTGCCTATAAAGAAAAAGTAACATGGACCTTGTGATTTCAACACTAGCAAGTAACTGACATCCGCTAAGACAACGATGGTAACAGCTGTACTGTGTAAGCTGTGTTACTAGACAAATATGGGTTGTTGACAAACTGCAGGTAAATACCTCCATGTTGTGCCTCATTTGACAAACACAGGGATACTCAGCATATAGCATTGGCATCTGCAATGCATTGTTTGTTTAGGTACCTAACTGCCAATGAAATATATTATTAATGGCTCAGTACAGCACATTATGCATTGCATAAGATCATCTGTGATTTTCTGACTTTGAATATCTGAGAAGGGAGAGAGAGAATGAAGACAAAAAAATGTCCTGTAACAGGGCTCTAAGACAATTATTATACACCAATGTACAAATGTGAGTCAGTAACTGAGGGCTAAGAAATGTGAGTCAGTGACACAGTGGGTTAATGATAGCAAATATTTAAAATTATATGAAGAATATGAGTGACTTGAGACTTATCTAAAATACTAGCTAGCTAGCTGAACTCAAATTAAGTATGGAAGTGATCAGTTGGAGCAGCACATGTGTACAAAAGAGATCCTTTGCTAACATACTACCTTCCACAGGGAGCCCCAGTACTAGGTATAAAATATGTGTATGTCTATCAGTTCAAATATTTATGACTTTTTTCCTGCTTATGTTAGCAGGGATCCCTTTCGTACACACATACTGCCCCAGCTGATCACTGATGCTGAACTTGAACTCAACTAGTTACCTAGTAATTTAGATACTCTTGACACTCTTTTACATTATTCACATAAAATTCACCCCGTCTCCAGTTTAAAGTATTTGCTGCTTCACTGACTCCCCTTTCTCAACCCTCAGTCACAGACTTACATTTGTACCTTAGTATGTAATTATTGTCTTATAGTCCTGTTACAGAACATTTTTTTCATTCTCTCTCCCTCCTCCCTCTCTCTCTCTCCCTCTCTCTCTCTCTCTCTCTCTCTCCCCCTCTCTCTCTCTCTCTCCTCTCTCTCTCTATCCTCAGGTATTCATCGGCTGGTAGGAACTGGTGTGAACTCTGAAGGCTGCATTGGACATGACTTTTTGGAGCCATTCATTTATTAGCCCTTAAAAACAAACTCTAGCCAGAGTTGAAAGGGCTGTGAAAAGCTACCAAATGACCAGAGTTACACATATGCATAGAAATTATTCAACACCCAGGTGTAACTTGACCATTTTTGGAGGTGTTGTACCAAATTTCCAACATGGCCTTTTTTGGACCTCTCCTCCTCCAGTGTCATTTTGTTCACTTTTCCTGAAAGGTGATTTTGCAGAGCAAATGTGCTCTTCTGCACCACAGGTGTGAAAACATGCGTTGGGCAGTTTGTGGAAAATGACAGTGCTACTATTTTGAAGGAGGTGTGCAAAAATGGCAATGTTGAAAATGTGGAGTGAAAATATTAAAAACTGGCGAAGCTAGGAGCATGCATAGAAACTGTGCAATGCACGCTGGTAACACAGTCTTTTAGGGAATTTTTTCACCAAATTTTTAACATGGGCTTTTTGGGACCCCATTTCATGAACAGTGGCACTGTCATTTTGTGAATCGGTCCCAAAAGGTGATTCTGTGCAGTGACTGCAAAATCACCTTTCGGGACTGAGTAACAAAATGACAGTGACAGTTTTCAGGAGCTGGGGTCCCAAGAACACCATGTTGAAAATGTTGGGAAAAATTCTATAAAATGGCTGGGACATCAGCATAAGTTGAAAAGCCCACTGAATGGCATTATAGCAGGCTTACCTTTAATTCTTCAGTTCGCGGTTCAGCTTTAAAGAGTGCAGATGTGTCCCGGTCCAGAGAAGATGGCAGCGCCAACCTCTGGTGGTAATCACAGGGTGGGGGGGGAGATGCTCAATGGGAGGGTGGGGATGGGGGAGACGGACTGCAGTGACAATGAGGGACCATTTTCTTGTTTACAGGCTGAAAAAAAAGACTGGTGTGGCAAGAGATTGTTGTCTGTTTTACAGAAAAAATAAACATTTGGGCACACTGGGGTGGGCTACCAGTGTGCCACATGACTGGGGGGTGTACATACAGGAATTGCCCCCCCGATGCTAGTGGCAATGGGTAGATGGAGAAGGAAAAAATTAGGCACACTGGGGTGGGCTTCCAGTATGCCACATGAGTTTGGGGGGGGGGCACAAAATGCCACAGATCTGGCAGCGGCTGTCAGAGGGATTGGGACCCCGATTTCAGTGGGCAGAACAAAAATCTTTAGGCTGTGGAGCTGGTGGCAGTGGCACAGCTGAGCATGCATGGCACTCATGCATGCATAGTTGCGATGAATGGCATCTTGCCATACATGACGCTGCCAGCAGAACTGCACATGTGCATGAGTTGCATATGCACAGTTCATGCCATGGAATGCAGAAGTAATAGCCAAAATAGTGTGGCTGTTATTCCGCAGCAGTTGATCATAGTGGAGGGTTTCAAACTCTGTTGGACATTAGGAAGGATACTTCCAAATGTCCAGTGGAAGGGTTCCACGATTAGCCATTTTCAGAGCTATGATCCCAGTAGGGCTGTAGGTTCCGCCCACAGCCCTAAAAAACAAAATGAGTAGTGAGCCTATTTTGTAATGAATTGCTGTCTGTTTATCTGGTTCTGTGTCCATGAAATGAAGCTTGTACAGTAGAGAAATGAAATGTATGTTGAAAACAATGGTGCATTTTAAATACTGAAATGAAAACGAACAAATGTCCTAAAGCCTATTAGTGACTAAGGAATAAAAAAGTTGGATATACTGAAACTTTTTGCAAAACAACTTATAAAAAGTAAATTGATAAGGTAAAAGGCAAGTCTACGTATTGTACACATATTTCTTGGGTCTGTGGTGAGGTGTTTGGTGAAACATGCATGAATAAATCTTGCTTTTCCGAATTGACTGTGGTGTTTGTTTTTTTCTTAGTAATATGGCTTGAGCTGGCTCTCCTCCTCCTTAGGTGTCTCCAAAATGCTACTGCTAGGATATCCTGGATAGATAATGTGTGATAGCAAAATCCTGTTGAAAGTTCAATACGAGTACATGTAATCACCATGAATAAGTAGCTAGATTCAGTAATGTATGAGCACTGTGTGATAAGGAAAGTAACAATAGGACCCCAGTGAAAACAAGGTGTTACATTTGTACTGGGCTGTTCTTGGTAAACACAATGAGACCCGTTATTTCTATGGACTGTGTATAAAGCACACTGTTATAATGTAAGAAAAGTGAAACACTGATAAATAACACAGGTGATATAATATTTGTTCCCCTTAATCCAATATTGCCACTTTCATTTCAGCTTGAAGGTCTGTACTAGGATATCATTGGGAAACACATTCTGTGCCTACTTAGTGTCACAGATTCACTCAGCAGGTCAGGCCCTCTACTCCCAAAGTGCCAACCTCTGAGTGCATTCTTGTGAACAGTGTAACAGACAAGGTAACCATCTTATCTGTTTTTGTGAGTTCGGATCAACCTTTGGTCTCAGTTCTGAGGGATTCAAACGTTTAACCTCTTGCTAGCATACCCAATGCACAGGCTCAGATATATCTGTCTTCAGGGGCCAGATGTCTTTGCCTATGGGCACCTAACCAGGTATTCAGTGATGAACCCTTTTAAACTTTAATAAAGACCTCAGATTTAAAACGCTTCTCTTTCCAGTTTGGTACCACCATACAAGCTATGTCTGCTGTCTGCTAACCATAAATGTTTCCTAGCAAAAGAAAGCAATTCAAAGACAGACCAGGTTTGCTCTAAAATTAGAGTTTTTACTAAAATATATAATAATACGTCAAACATACAATACAGAACTCTTGTATCAAAAGACATACAAATCTTTAAAACAAAACAAGGTTTAAAACCATACAATTCCTACAACAATATTTAGATTTTGTCTAGCTTTCTAAATACCTGTTTTCAGTGCTCAGATGTTATCTTGCTCAGAGTCAGCTAAAAGTGTCTCTCTATAGTGAAAAAGAATAATCTTTACAAGCAGTATTTGCCAACCCCTTTTTGGATGACGTCATCCAGCTCCTCCTCTGTCAAAATATCTAAAAAAATATATTTCTATACAACCACAGGACGTAATTTCAAGTATTAATTCTGCAACCTTAGCATAACTCAAGTTTCAAATGACACTTTCTTTGATCTCATGCTGTACCCTCCTCACACAGGCTTCATGTGAGCATTTATGGCCTCTCACCTCTGTGTAATATTCTAGCTTCCATTTCTAACGTCATAATGTTTATGATTTCTCTCTTAACAAATTAACTTGAACAAGTCTGTAATTAACTCAGAGAAACAAGATCCTTGATTAAAGTCTTCCAGGTAACACATTGTCTCTAAAAACGGAGTGTGTGTGAACTCGCATACTGTCAGCCATTTCCCCTGGCTTTCATCTCTCGGCTGGAATATGGGGGGATGAGTGAGGTCATTCCTAGCATTTGAATTTTCAGCAGAGACATTAATACATTTTATATTAAAAAATAAATTACAGCACTCAGAACTGGCTGTCTACGTCACACTTAGTATGTGGTCTGTCTAAGCCACAGTTTTAGAATGTAAGCAAAAATAACAGTAAGTAAACAGGGGAAATGAGTGGTGTTTGTGTTCCTCTACAATTGCCACTTGCACCCCCATATCACACTGACAGCATATATATGGGAAGGAGAAGATGAAACTGAATATTCCATCCGATGTTTGATTACACTGAGAGCTTATGTCATGAGTAAAACAAAGAGAAATACACCCCACAGAGAGTGCTAGCCTGCTACCATAATAGATTCCCTTATAAAAAAAGAAGGGAAAAAAACTCTAAGACACATAAAAAAAAACAAAAAAAACCCGCATATTTCATACTACAAACAGCAGCCTGATTGTAAATTGAACTCTGGTGACTTCACAAGTCTCTACAAATTTTCTGACATAAAACTGGTTCCATTTTCTGTTTTAGTGAGCCTATTTTTTTGCTGGCTTGCGTGTGCGCAAGCAACATCTTGTGGCAATAGAGCATTTCAGAGGTTTGCCAGTGTTGTTGCCAATGCAGGGAATGCCTCAGTGGGCGTGTCCCTCAGCCACCAATTAGTGAGCATGCTGCCAATGACAGCAGTTTCAAAGAGAGCCGCGGAGTTGAAAAAATCTCCCACTTCAATGAGGTGCAGTTTCCTCATTGGAGCGTCAGATGACAAGCACTGTTACGTGCCTTTCCTGGTAAATCATTTCAATAAATATGGCACCTCCTGCTGTTCTCCACACAACCCCCAGACAGCCTACTTCAGGGGTGCCAAATCATTGGGTCAGTATGTCCCCCAGTTCAATTTGTTTGCCCACAGGGGTGCTCAATCCCTGTCAGCATCATGTGTCCCCACCCTTGCTTAATTTGTTTGCCAATGGGGTGCCCAATTCTAGTTGGCATCAGTCCCCCCACCCCAATCTCATGTGGCACACTAGGAGCCCACCCCATTGTGCCCAAAAGTATTTTTTTAAACCTGTAAATAAAGAAAACCTTCCCCATGTCCATTTTTTTCCCTGTAAAAAAGAAAATAGTCCCTCATCATCCCACCACCCCCATCCCACACCCACCCTCTGTGCACACCCACCTCCCCACACACCCCTCACCTCATACTTACCTCTGGAGGTCCAGTGCTGTGATCTTTGGTGGAACAGGACAAGTCTGAACTCTTTAAAAGATGACAGTATACTGAAGAAAATCATAGTAATCTTCATAATGGCATCAATTGGGGGGGTCAACTTAAGGGGACATCTCAGCCATTTTCTGGAATTTGGGCTCCAAATTTTCAACATGGGGTTCTTGGGAGCCAGCCTCATGAACATGTGACTGTCATTTTGTTACTCATTCGGAAAGGTGATTTCATGGTCACTGCACAGAATCACCTTTCATGACCAGTTAACAACATGATAGTGCCACTGTTTATGAGTCGGGGTCCCAGAAAACCCATGTTGCAAATTTGGTGAAAATATTCAAAAAAATGACTGCATTATGAGTGTACACTGCACAGTTCACATGCATGCTAGTAACTTTGCCAATTTTTAGTATTTTCACCCCAGATTTTCAACATTGGCATTTTTTTACACCTCCCTATGAACAGTACAGCTGTCATTTTTTATATCCTGCCCAAAATGTGTTTTTGCACTTGTGGTGCACAATGCTGCGGTCACAGTGGGAAATCAACTTTTGGGACAGATTAACAAAATCACAGTGTCACTGTTCATGAGGAGAGGCCCCAAAATGCCATATGTTGAAAATTTAGTAAAGAAAATCCAAAAAATGATTGCGATATGTGTGTGCATTGTGCAATTTCTACGCATGTTCATGACTTCACCAATTTTTCATATTTTCACTACAGATTTTCAACATTGCCTTTTTTTAACACCTCCTCATAAACAGTACAGTTGTCATGTTTCACACCCTGCCCAAAATGTGTTTTTGCACCTGTGGTTGCAAATGGTGCAGTCACTGTGCAAAATCACCTTTTGGCTAACAAACTGATAGTGCCACTGTTTATGAGGCGTTGTCACAGTAAGCCCATGTTGAAAATTTGGATATCAACAAATGCCTGGGGAATTCAGCTTTCCAACCATAACAACCCACCTTGTAGAGACTGGCAGGTATTGGGGGGGGTCTTGGGATCGTCAGCTTTAATGCTCATGCCATTCCACCCCAACCCCCACCCTTCAACCAGTGACAAGTATCGAGGTTTGTCTCGGAGTCTTCGGCGCCAAACTTCACTTCATTCTCCTATATTGCACCCATCTCAACATATTTCCTTATGGGATGGGGTGAGCATAAGTCCCAAAGACCCTAAGGCACACTACAACACCTGCTGGAGTCTGCAGGGTAGGGTGAGGAGAGTTGGTGAGATCATTATGGCCAATGACCTAAAGGCATATGCCCAATGCCTGTCAGTCTCTGCAGGGTGGGGGTGGAGTTGGTGTCTCTTCAGTACATCACTTCCATTCCTATTATGCACCTCTCTAACTCCTACACTACCAATGCCAAAGCCAGCAAGTCAACATTCAGCATTGACAAATGCTTGTTTTTAATGAGTTGCTGCCTGTTTTATGTTTGCTTGCATGCATGCGCAAGGAACATCTTGGGACAGTATGGCATTGCTCAGGTGTGCCACTTTTTGGATATTGTGGCTCAAGCTGTGTTTAGAAAATGGGCTTAAGAATGTAATAAATCTGATTGGCTGGCAGGGGTACCTTAACTTACAGTGAGAGCCCTGTAAGTTAAAAGTGCCAGCCAAGCCAAACCAGTGCAGTATCATGGTGCCTATCCTCCTCTGCCATTGGATAAAGCACCTCCTTTTATTTTAAAATTATCGCCATTTTTTTCTTTCACTTAGCGAGAGACACTGCCCCCCTCCCCATGCTCGTTCAGTACAGTTGCCCTGTTTCCGGAAGCGACAGTCACACTTGTTACTTGTTTTTTTTACAGGGGTCTAACTTAAAAATGTCCACTTTAACTAAACAGTAGCCATATAATAGACAATTAAATAAAAGCCATTAAAGTGGTTTCAATTAAGCAGTGACTGGCAGCTCCATTTTTCATAAGGTGAATATTCATATGCAAAAACTGTAGCCTCCCTCCCTGTTTCACAGAAGCTACAAACCAAATAATAAAAAAAAAAGGTGACCGTCCGATCACCTCTGTAAACAGCCTGCCCATTCAAGCCAATTACCTTTTCCTCAGGATTCCACTCTCACTGTCTCTGCTCCTGAAAAGCACATGGAGCGTTTCTTGCTGGAGTCATGCATCAGCCCCATCTTCCACACAGCCTCCCCAGCACAACCAACTACATCTCAATGGAAATAAGAAAATGTAAAATTTAAACAAAAGAAATATTTTGACAACTGCAGTGTCACCCTCACTTCATAGTTCCCGACTTCCTGCTTTTCCTTTGCAAGGTCGCATGCCTAACTGCCGAATCATCCAATTGTAAGACTATAATAAAAAGAGTTCTTGTAGAAACATGCAGACAGCTGTTCATTTTAACATAAAACAATGCCAAGAGGCTGAACGGGGTGGGGTTAATAAAACTCCATCTCTTTTTGTGGAGGTCGTGGTGGTAAGGGGTGATAAATAGAACAGAATTGCTCTGTTTGGTGAGAGGGTCAGGACAGAGAACACCACCAATCACATGGACTACTTTGCAACACAGAGTTAAACTGCACTCTTTAATATATTTGTTTTATTTTTTGTAACTTTTTTATTAAAACCTATATAAAAATAGCCTGCCCAGTGATGCTGAGGCGCTGGTCACCTCACCTCGCACAATGCCAGCGACCCGTGTTTGGGAATGAGCACGGACTTCCAGAGGTCAGCAGGGTCAGGGAAGGATGCAGTGTCTGATGGACTGCTCTTCTTCTCTGGGAAGGGGGGATTTTGGCTGTCGATGCCTGGTTGCCCCCTAGCAGAGGCTGAGGGACACAGCTGCTGCACTGCAGACAAGGGAGGAGTCAGGGCAGATGCATGGAGGGGAGTACATGCAGACACATGCATGCTCCACTCCACAGGCATCATTGCATGCCCGGACCACTAGGGGAAGGAAACAGAAAAAAACCACTTGCCGCAGCAATGTGATGGAGGGTGCCTCGCAGGCTCCACTCCCAGCCAGCCACGGCACTGGCTCCTTGAATCCAGTCTCTGGTGGGGGTTGGGGATCCCCACTGGCCCCGCCAGAGGCAGTAAGCCCCAGGGCCGGGTCAGTGCCAGATGGTGGATGTTGGGGGATGGGGCTGGGGGTGCCCTCTGGATGTAAGCCGACAGTCAAAAAGTAATAGCTAAAAAAAAAAAACATAAAAATTCTACAGAACCCATTTTCTAAGCACAATAATACTCTCCAGGGTGGGTGGTATGGGCAATACCGGACCTTTCAGGGGCTATAAGGCCCTCCGCTTACAGCTTCGGGCATCATTACACCCCTGGGTGGTCCAGTATTGCGCAATACCACCCACCCTGTTGGGTATTATTGCTTGCTCGGCTCATCCCTCACCCACCAATCACTCAGGAAGCTGCCTATGACAGCAGCCTAAGGGAAACAGTCTCAACTTGAAAGAAATGTACCACTGCAATCAGGCTTTTGTGTCTTCAGTGATTTACATGAATAGCACCCCCCGCCAGACACATATATACCTTCTTTCCCATTAAGCACCCTACCAACAAAAGTAATGTTTCTGTGCAAGGAAAAACATTTCTCTGGTGGTTGCTTTCTTCTTTTTTTTGTGAAGTGCTCTGGCAAGAGCAGTAAATTTTCCCTGCAAGGACAAGCTTACTGTGGTGGTTGCTGTGACTTCCCACAACATGTCTTATTTTTCTTTAACTGGCCAATCCTCTTGTGCTTAAAGCAAAGTAATTTTTTGGGAGGACAACATTGATGATGCAACATTCTGGTCTGGGCATCCCTTTCATGAGGTACTGAGTGCTCAAAACTATGTTTGTGAAAGTACTGCATTCCTCCAGCCCTTCTTCTGCAACCTCAACTGCAGCCCTATTGGCTCTGACCAGAGTTTGTTTCTTAAAGGAAATGCAGTGATGATACACAAAATATCCACAGAGAGGGTCAGCTAGCTGAAGATGTTACACAAGGTCCTGTAATGAATTAAAATGTTAACATATATTCTTAGAAATTAAGGATAAAAAGTAATCACCGACACGTATTCTCTATACACTGCTCATATTGACAAACGTTTTAAAGACATTGCCTTTACAGATTGTGATACCTTTGTATTACCTTCTTCTCACCTCACGCCTGAGGTTCTTCGTAAATATATTTTCAACCTGCAGTATTACTCACCTACATACTTCTGTAATCATTCAGTTACACAACATCGATACTTCTCTGCCATTCCTACAATGCATCTCACAGCTTCCCTCTCTGCCAGTGCCAATACCAGTAAGCCAGCATTCAGCAATGACAAATTATTTTATAATAGCAATAAGGTATGGCCAGGGGCCATGACCCCTGGCCATACCTTATTGCTTAACAGTAGAGCAGTACACAGAGAAGATTAATTTAACAATTAGGCACCTCCAGGTATAAGTTAACAGTCTCTTAATCATCCGCATGGGACATAAGGCTCATTGTCATGGCAACTGATGTACATCAGCACCATGTAATGCGTACTGGCCATGCCTGCTAAAACACTGTTGGGCAGTGTTCAGGCAGCATTGCACTGGAGTGCTGGAGTGCGGTCCTTGTGCTCCCTGAAGTCCTGGCATGAGGGGGAGGATTCCATAGGGGAAGGTGTGGAGGAGTTGGGAGTGACAGTGTCACATGTCTGGCAATCGGATTCAGCTGAAGATTGTTTGTGTTAGTGTTAACATATCTGAACTTGGGGAAGTTGTTCTTTTTAAAAACCGAGGACTACAAAAAGGAGAAAAATGTGGCCTCAGTGATAATCGAGCCGTGACACTGGCCATTTGCATATGCATAAGCGCATGCTCAGTGTTGTGGCTCGATTCTGACCAAGACTATGATTTTTCCTATTTGTAGCCCTCAGTTTTCAAAAAGAACAACTTCCCTGACTTCAGCTACGTTAACATTACAATTAATAGCCTTTAAGTGAACTCGTGTGGGAAAAATAGTGTGCCTCAGTACTGAAGAAACTGAAAGGCAGGCTGGGAAAAGCCTGCTACACGATGTGTGAGGTGCGGATGTTCAGATGGCTATGCACAATGCTGCAAAGCACCTTACCACAACCCAATCACAAGAAAACAGGGTTAGCTGACACAACGAAATGTAACCCCCAAATGGCAAAACTGTGGTGTTCAGATGTGCACAGCTGTAGTGATCTTGCTGCTGTGCACCAGCAACATCACAGATTTGTCTGTGTGAACGAGCCTACAGTGTTGTATGAGGCATCAAGTGCTTCATGATCCTGGAGGGTTGCTAACTGTTAATCTAGCCCCTGAGTGTTCCTTATTGGGATTATCAAAAAAGAAATAAAAACTGTTGGTGAGTTGTTGTGTTCTTCTTTATTGTGAGATTACTGCTTGGCTAATAAATCATCACAACCAATCAGAATTCTTAATTTTCAATCTTTATTTCATAACCAGATATAAGCAATTTTTGACAGGTTTTTCACTACATGCCATTCAATCCCCCTTACAGACATTAGATTGCTACAAAGGTGACAGCAAGTTCAGGTTCAAATTTTATTGGTAAGTGACTTCCACCATAACCAGACATCAACAAACAAGACAATGTCATATACAGCACAAAGTCACCCATCAATATTATCTTTATACATAATGTTTAAATCCTAAAATCAGTTCCAACCATGGTTCAGGGTGGTAAAAAATTTCATACAGATCCCTTTTTCTGTTTGAAGAGTGTCAAATGGTACTTACACAGCACTGCTGGATGTACATGATCTTTAGTTTTGTATTAATCAGTGTATTGTGCTGAAGTTGTTTTAACATATCGGAGCCTATGCTCAAAGGAGTGGAGCACCTCTGTGCTGCGCAGGTGAGTGCAGAGACACTCCACATCCGTTGCACCCCCCCCACGGAATTAACAAAATGGGGCACACAGCACCTATGCACTTGATCCCGCACCCACGTGGATCACAATTTGTAGGGAGCAGGTAGGCGGGCATGCCAGTACTATGCAGCATGCACGTAGCTGCATAGAGTTGCACACTGGGGTGCATAGGGTAGCCAATATGCCTGGGGAAACCCTGCCATAAGCCCAATACATGCCCCAAGCCTCTGTCTCTCAATAACAGGACCCAGATGGACACTAAGACAGTCCACCCAAGGGAACCCACCTGTGCACCCAGCCATGCAACCCACTTCCCCCATGCATGCCAACCTTCACACGCTCACACTTGGAGGCACCAATCCCTGGACTGCAGCCCCCCCTCACAAGCCCCCATCAGCCCACCTCTGTGTTCCCTCATCCTGCATCACAGTCCTGATAGTTTAGTGGGCAGCATGAACCCTTCCCTCCCCCAAACACACCCCCTTGTGCCAACACCCCTGACCCCTGTTCCTCCCCGTCTGTATGGAGGCATCACATGGCCAGTGGTGCATTACACCTCTCACTTCCACAGCCGCTGGTTATGCAGAAATCTACAGGGGAGTCTGCTAATGTGCCCCCCACTGTGCAAAGAATCATCTGATTGGATGCATGTCCATGATTCCACCCCTGTACGCTCTGCAGAGTGCTCTTGTGTTGGGGCTGCCCAAGCACAGGTCACAGCCATTGGGGAATACCATTGTCATGCAACTGTCCACAGGTGTGGTGCTTCATGGGCAGGATAAATGCCTTGGAGCATCGGCTCCATAGTTTGTATGTTCCTTGTATCTGGATTGTGCCTGGAAAAGTGCCATGTGACCAAATGGACCCTCTTGGTGAGCACAATCAGCTCTGATAAGGTGGCCATCTCCTGCCACACTGAGATGCCAAAAATGGCAGAGCAGCATCTGTTTCTGGCTGTCTCCGTTCTCTGCAGCCAGGATGGGGGACCAGAGCAGAACATGCAGCTGCAGACATGAATGGAGGGCACCAGTGACCCTTTGCTGTCCTGCTGTCTCTCACTCCGTGCCACACAAGATGGCAAGCAGGATAGAATCAGTGACTGACCCAGCAGAAGCAGAGTTAGGCTCCAGAGACTTGGGAGAGCAGTAGAAAAGCATCCAGGCAAGCGCCCTCACCCCAAGGGAGTCTCCTATTATTACTCCCAAACCCTTTTATGCTACACTATTATCCACTACTACCCCTCATTCTGGGATTCAACATGTTTGACTGGATTCCACTGGTGCCAACAGTAAAGTGATGCCCATTTAATGGAGCTACAAATCCCAGAAATGTTTTTTATTAAGGGTGAGTGACCCTTCCGCTGTTGTAGAGAAAGTGGAATGTTTAGGTAGTCTGAGTGATGCAGACATTGAAACTAATTCATAATTCTCAGTTTTGCTATCACATATGTGAATTATAATAAGAAAGCATACAACACATATGTGTATTTCAAGGACTATCCATAAATTATATATTTCTTCTAAAATGTGAGGGAATGCCCTACATACTGATTGGTCAAAATGGTTCTGAAGCTTGTCCTTATGGACTGACAATCAATTGTATTGGATTTCTTTTGGCAACCAGAACATAGCACAAATGTCAGCTAGGCCACCCAAAAATTAAAATAAAACAAAAAAATTGATTATGTATTCCACCCCTACATACAGTATCTACCTCTTTAAACACAAAACACATTTAAACAATGAAGTATTTCTAATTTTTTTTCTGGTGCTCTTTTACGGACCATGAATATCCCCCTTCTACTTTACCTGGGAAAGTTTTGCAGTTGAACTTAAATGTAATTGTTAAATGTTTTTAGTTTTTATTGAACTTTTTACATGGCGTCATCCATTATACAGTAATATCTAAGCAGAATAAACATCAGTTTGTGAATGTCGTGTTTGTCAACATTGCTCAACCCCCAGCTTACATTAGTCTCCATTGATCTGAAATGTAATTCAGGTAACAAATCTGAATTTTTTGTTAATTAAACCTGGAGTCATGTGTTATCTATAAATGAACATTCCAGGCAATTGAAACTACTCCAGTAGCAGTGAAGTCCATACCATTGATTTTGGTTACGGTTTCAGGTGAAACAGTCTCAGGGGTTCTGCATTTTTACCATCATTATTATAACAAGGATTAAAGATAGGGTAGAGTGTTTCAGTGAAGGTGTCATTGAAGGTGTAAAGGTGAGACATGCCATCACCATTGTAGAATGACACCTGTCCTCCTTCGTAGTCCAAGTACACCCTAATTTTCTGTGTTTTTTCACTTATGCCGAATTCTTTATGTACTGAATTCCAAGCAATGTATTTATTCCCATTGCTCAGTTGCAGAGTCCAGAATCCATTCTCAGGTTTGCATTCAATATCCCCCTTCCTGTTGATGGACTCTTTGGCCACACCAGCAACCCAGGCAGTCTTGTTCCCCACCTCCACCTCCCAGAAGTGCCTCCCTGATGTGAATCCCTCTGATCCCAGCACAAAAAGATACTCATCAAACCTCTCAGGGTTGTCAGGGAGTTGTTGACTTGTATCACTCCATCTCACGCTGGTCAGATCCTCAGACAGAAAGAGAGAAGGATGAGCTGTGTTAGGCTCCAGCCTCACAGGGGATATAACTATAAAATACAAAGCAGTTTAGTTTATAAGACATATTTTATAAATAAGGAACAAAAATTCTATCACTGTCATCCCAAATAATTTTTGTCTAGGGCAAATAATACAGTATATAACAGGGACTTGCAGTTTATCTGTTAAAGTTATGTTCCTTTTGGATCAGCGGCCCTCAAGCCTCAAATTCTGGTGGCCTCAAAGATCCTTGAAGTGTGGCGATTAGGATGGAGTGGTAGCCTTTTACCTTATTTATTTCATCCCAACCTCCTGATAAAACACATTTCTAATCAGACAGTATACAATGAATCAAGACCATGTTGTATTTTTACCTGAAATGTATCTCCCGTGTTTTAAGGTAAGAAAATTCCCATTCTGTCACACTTGTAACAGGGGCTTTAAAGAGTTCTACGGCTTGCAGAAACTTGAGCTGGGGTTCGCATTTGGCCATTGTGGCCCAATTTGAGAAACACTGTTTTAGACACTAATTGATCCACTTGGGCACTGATTATCACTCCCACCCCTATCTCTGCCGGCACATGTTAAAAGAACACTATCAGCTTTTGGGGGGTTTTATATTACAGTTCACTGGTAGTGCCTATTGCCAGTACTTAGTGTAATGAATGATTAATGTGCCTTTTAAACAATGCAAAAGAAATAAATATATTTGCAGCGGCCAGTCCCCTGAAGATAATAAAATCCATGCCAGTGCTAGTGCACATGCTTTGTGTCACGGCTTCAGAATTTAGAGTCTGTTTTCTTTTTTTTTTATATTTAGTTTATTAAAAAGACATTAACTGGTTACATACACTTCATTAACCAAGCATCATATAAACTGACACTTACATACAATGGTAATACATTTAAGTTCAACTACTTATCCATTTTTCATTTGCTTATTCTTCACCATCTCCATATCAAACATAGACAAAACAAAGAGGGGGAGAGAGGGAGAAAGAGGGAGAGAACAAAAAAACAAAACAAAAAAACCTTTATTCTTTGGGATGCATTCATCAAACATTAAATGATCCACTATTCCTGTTTCTAGTTAATCAGTTATCAGAGATCAGAGAAGAGAGTCATCCAACCGGGGGGTGGATATTCCATGACCTCTATAGCTAAGCCCATGAGCCATTCTGATCCTCCGGTGGGCACAACTGCAGGCCAGGCGACCTGTAGCCATGTTCCACACTACTCCGTACCAGGGATTATAGACTAAGTTCCTGGAATCCTTCAAAAAGTAACCATTGGGTCCATCTTTGTTGATATGACTGTGTTTTTTGATTAAGGTTAAGTGTTAATTTTTCCATCCTTTGTAGAGATTCAATGACCTCCCTCCAGTCTGTTAGCGTTGGGGGTTGTGGTCGAAGCCAATTCCTAGTAATTGTTTTTAGTGTTGCTGCTACTAAAATTACCCACAGGTATCTTGTGTCCTTATCCCTCAGTTCCCCAGGAATGAGGCCCAGCATGAGATGCTCTGGGCCTAGGTGAGTCTATATCATAAATATCTGTTTCAGATGGCAAGTCACCTCTCTCCAAAATGGGGTGACGACAGGGCAGGACCAGAAAATGTGGGCCTGCATGGCACAGGTGCCGCCACAGACCCTCCAACATTTAGATATTCCCCCTACTGTAAAATGGGCTGCTTGGGCTGGGACCAGGAAATACCGGGACCTCTGTTTCCAACAGAAGTCCCTCCATGTCAGTGATCCAGTTGTGGACCATGTGCTTCTCCACATCAAGGACCATTGCTTGTCCATAATGTGGATTGTTAAATCTTGTTCCCATTTGTTTTTCAAGTATTGAGATGACTTTTCCATGTCAGGTATATATCTTGTGTATAGTAGTGAGATGGCATGATCTGCACCTTTATGGCCCCAAATCTTTGGAAATAAAACATCTCCCGCCTGATCAGGATCCTTCTGCAGGGATTCATTTATCCTGATATTTAAGTAATCTCTCAACTGATAGTATCTGATTCTGTCCATCTGATGTAGACCGTACTTCTCCTGTATGGCTTCAAAGGGGAGCACTGTGTTAACTACCATCATTTGATAGGGTGCATATAGGCCCTTCTCTGCCCATTTCTGATACCATTCATCAGGTATGGCTGGCACAAGGTGAGGGTCATAAGCCCACCATCTATATCTCCAGATTTGCTTCTGGGTAGTACCCCAACATGTACCTCTCTTCCAACCCTCTATGACGGCTTTAGCGCCATAGAAACCCTCTATTCCCTCAGGCACCTGCTCATTAAAGAGTTCTGCCTGCATAGGGCGATTACCCTGTCTGCAGAGGTCCAGTCTCTTCCAATGCACATCATATTCTTGGTTGCCCTAAAGAAGGGCAATCCGCATTTGTGCTGCCACCGGTCTGTAAACAGGGGAAGGCTAGGCCTCCCACTGCTTTCGGGAGATAAAGAAGAGTTTTTCATGTTCTTGGTTTCTTACCCCTCCAAAGGAAGGAAAAGAACATTCCCTGCCAATTTTCAAAATCCACTCGGGCCACCCCACAGGGAACACATTGGAACAGGTAAAGAAGGCGAGGCAGTGCTTTCATCTTAAGGGTCTGTACCCTAGCGCACAGTGATAGCGGGAGTAGTGACCATCTCTGGAGGTCATTCTTTAATTGTCTTATTATAGGCGGATAATTCAGCTCTCATAGGTGGGTGTTGTCTTTTCTTAACATAACCCGTAAGTATTTAATTGTGGTCTGGTCCCACGCCATTGGGTAATTTGTTCTATTCTCCACATCTGGGGTGTAATAGAAGCCTAGTATTTCAGCTTTTGTTTTATTCAACTTATATCCAGCAAGTTCTGAGAATTCCTCAAGTTGGCAGAATACCAAAGGGAGAGAGGCGCCTGGGTCTGATAAGAACAAAAGAACATCATCAGCATATAGTGCCAATTTATGGGACTGCCCCCATCTCAATTCCCTTTATCTCTGGGTTCTGTTGAATGCTTTGAGCGAGAGGCTCAATAAAAAGGGCAAACAACAATGGGGAAAGAGGGCATCCCTGTTGTATATCTGGCCCTAAACTCAAGGCCTATGTAATGTGTTTGTTTGTCCTAACATATGCCTGTGGTGAGTCATATACAGCTGGAATATGACTGTGATAAGCTGCTCCGGGAACCCAAACCTGGAGAGGACCCCCCCCCCCAAAAAAAGGCCAGGACACCCTGTCAAAGGCCTTTTCAGCATCCAAACTCATTATCAAGGATGGGACTTTTCGCTTATTGATATGATCAATTATGTGTGTTCTTCTTCACAAGTCATCTTGAGCTTGCCTTCCTGGTATGAAGCCAGCTTGGTCTAAGTGTATCAAGGAAGGGATGTACTGCTGTATGCGTTTCGCTAGGATGGAAGCCAGTATCTTATAGTCTGTGTTTAATAATGAGATGGGACAGTAAGAGGTACATCTGGCAGGGTCCTTTCCCGGCTTGGGTATCACTGAAATCACAGCCCTGGACCATGAGGGAGGGGCCGGACTCTCTCTCCTCCCATAACCACACCAAATACTTGTGTGAGCATGGGCTGTACCCACTCCCCGAAGCAATTATAAAATTCCGATGGCAAGCCATCAGATCTGGGACACTTACCTATTTTAAGCCGACTAACTTCTCCCTTAATCTCCTATGACTTCACTGGGCTCAGCAGTGTTTCACTCTGTTCCTTGGATAAGCCTGGCAGTCTAAGATATTTTCTCCCCTCCCGTATCTATCTCTTCAGTGTACAACTTTGCATAATAAGTCTTGAAAGCATCTGCTATCTCATGAACCCCTTGCACCATCTTACCAAAGCAAGGGTGCCATACCTGACTTATCATTGCCCTAGCTCTCATCTCCCTCAACCTACTGGCCAAGAGCCCCAGTGAGTGAGCCCCCATAGTATTGTTGACACAGGAAAAGTAGCTGCTGCCTTACCTGGTAGTCTAAAATTTCCATCAATTCCCTTTTGTACTTAAGAAGTTGCTTCTTACACCCCTTATCAAATTTTGGTTTTTGTTGTCCATCCAGATCCTGAATGTGCTGTGGTAGTGCCACTTTTCTGGCTTCCCGCTCCCTCTTTTTCCGAGCTGTTAATTATAAAAACCTACCTCATGTTACCACTTTAGCAGCATCCCAGTGGATCACCTGCAAGGTTTCCTGCTCATTATTTTCTTCTAAGTAAGTTTTATATGTCTTTATGATAGTGTCCCTAACCCCCTTATCCCTTAACATAGAGACACTGAGATGCCAAAAAGTGTTTCGGCGTATCTCTCCCAGATCTATTTTTGTATACAAGGCGTGTGATCTGATAAAAGGAAGTCCCCCATCTAAGACTCATAGACCCTAAATACTTAATCTTTCATAATCAAAAAGTAGTTTGATCTTGAGTACATGTTGTGTGCCACTGAGAAAAAGGTGTAATCTCTGTGTGTGCTATGCTGGTGCCTCCATACATCTAATAGACCCAGTTCACTAATCAATCTTTGTACCTTTTTAGCTATCCCATGAGATCTCTAATGAACTAAAGAGGAAGAGTCCAGTTTGGGGTTGAGGGGCAAGTTCAAATCACCTCCACAGATCAGTACACCTTCCCCCCATTCCTGCAACATCGTCAGGAATGTGCGGTATTCTGAAAGTGCTGAACCAGGGGGAAAGTACACCAATGCCAGTGTCAGAATATTGCCCCTGTATTTTCCTTTTAACATCACAAATCGTCCCTTCTCATCCACCCTCGAATCTATCTCCTAAAATGGGGTCTAATTTGGAATCAGCAGTGCTGTACCTCTATGCATGCCATTTTTATAGGATGCAGCAGCCATTTCCTGGAATCCAAATTTGAATAATTTTTCATGCTCCTTCAGCGACAAGTGGGCCTCTTGTAAAAATAAGAAGTCTGTTGAGGCTTTTTTTGCCTGATTTAGGATCTTGCTTCTTTTAACTGGATTTGTGAGACCATTTACATTGTAGGAGCATAGGATTGTGCCCTTACTTGCCATATTCAGAGTAGGATTTTACCACCATTATTTTAGGTCCCCTACGGACTCTTCCATGAGGTCCCCCATCCTGAAACTCTCTCTCTGTATTACATATGAGTTCTCTAAATAATGCATCATCCCTGAAAAAAGTAATGAACAACAGTACTATTGAGATAACAAACCACAATGGCCAACTGGGCCAGTAACAGTTGAAACATAATTGACCACCAAGATAGAAGACCCATATTTTGGGTCTCTTTTCTTACCTAAACCCTATCCAGGAGAAGGTAAACAGAGGGGCATCCACTGTCTCCACTATGGAAGACCCCCTCTGGGAGTGCTTGTGTTTAAACTATAGCTCCGTGTCTTTCTCTGTGACCATATTATGTGTTGGTCCAGAAGGCAGAAATCTATAAGCACACAGGATAGACTCTTAAGTAGTTAATTTACTTGGCAGTTGGGGTAATTGCATCCATCCCCAACCAATCTGTGTTCTAGGATAATATATTTAACCAGGCAGGAGTGAATAGGTCAACCCACTAGGCCAAAATAAGAGGGGGCCCCCCCACGGGAACCCCCCCCAGAGGGTAGAGTGAAGGGGTGAAATCCGGAGCCCATTCTAGGGCAATCAGAGCTTTGTAACTTACATTGAAGACACACAGCTGACTCTGTCTTGGCATATAGCAGGTCTATATATTACCTGTCGAGGCTCAATTCCATGACCTCCACTGCTTGGAAAGGGTGCCGCACATCTAAGCACTTCGTAGGGCCAGCCCTCAGAGTGATATCAGGAAACTTCGTCCTTCCCCCACCCCGAGCAACCAACCTCTGTCTCCCAGCGGTAGTGACCGGTGTATAATTCCTCGCTCATAAAGGCCCATATAGCGCTGTACTTTTTAAAGCCATTAGCTAGTGCTGCTGACATGCACGCCTCCTCTCTCCCAGCAGACCAGGCCAATAGACCTCACCCCGAACAGACCCCTCAATTTCACCTTCCCCACAGCCCCAGCCAGCTTGCCGCCCTCTGCGAGAGGAACCCCTCTCCAGCCCATGAGCCAACCCACCCCCCAGTCTCTGTATCCACAATTTCAAGAAATTGTAGTTATGCTGCAAAAAAAAAACATTATCACTTGACATTTGGAGTCCACCGATCTAGCATCATAGGCATACCCAACAAGATAGTTTAACAGCATTTGAGGTCTTTCTAGGCAAACCTCCAGTTCCAGGGCCCACAATAAATGTTGCATGCTATGCTCCACAAAGGAGACTGGAGATAAAGAGCTAAACTCTATAAGTACTTGCAGTTCAGTTGGTGTAAAGTCTCTCCTCATGTTGTAGGCGCATCTCCAAGATTTCGATCATCTCCTTCTCTCAGCTTTTCTGTCTGCGGCAGCTCTTTTTCGTCTCCCTGCAGGGGGAATGTCTTTTGGAAAATATTGTGTCCCACATTCCGGATGTGTCCCAGCTGAATCTAGTGACCTGTCGTTTCGGCCCGTTTCCTCGCAGCTGTTGCTGGATTTGGATAGCTTGTGGCTCTGGCAGTACAATCCCCCATTTTCCAAGAAATTCCTTGGCTTCTGCTAGTTCTTGAAACATAACCTGGCCCTTGTCTGTTACCACTTTTAATTTGGCAGGGTACTCCACGAAGGCCTTATATCCCTTTTGTTGTAGCAATTTGACCACTGAGAGAACTTGTTGCCTCCTTGTAAGCAGCTGGGGTGAAAAATCGTGGTCAAAATATAGACGAACATCCCCAAAGAACATACTCTTTTTAGACCAGGCTAAAGACAGGACTTCCTCCTTAACTCTGTAATCTAAAAAGGCCAATACTACTTATCTCGGTCTGGCCTTCGGATCTCTCGGCTGTGGTACAAAGGATCTGTGAGCTCGGATGACGTCCAATCATTTCTCTGGGGGCACATTCAATATCTCATGGAGAAGAGAGTCTATAAAAGCCGTCATGTTTCCATTCTCTGTACCTTCCGGCAAGTCATATATTCTTATGTTATTTCGCCGATTTCAGTTTTCAAGCTCCTCCAGCTTCTGCTCTAGGGTCATGGTACGTTGATGTAACTCCAGCAGGGCAGTATTATGCATGTCAGTGGTCTGTGTGTAATCCGTAATCACCACTTCCACATCCTCAGTTCTTTGATATAACTCTGCAATGTCCTGGCGCTGATCTGAGACCTTCAACTCCAACCTTTGGAGAGTTTCATTCATTTGTTTCAGTGTCTGGCATAGTATCCTTGACATTATCGTGCATTCTGCTTCTTCCGTTGTTTCAGCCTGTATTGTATTTTCTGCCGATAAGTCTCGCGTGATACAGGCCTCTGTCTGTCTGCAGGATTCTTGGTCAATTTTCTGTTGTCTAGCACTTCCGTTCGGGTGATTTTCTTTGAATCTATGCTTGGGCCCCATCAGGTAGTCCTTAATTGTTCAGTTGGGATGCAGGATGAAAACCTGACAGTTCAGATTTGCGTGGATTGTTGTTGGTCGGGTTTAGAGCTAAAACCTCAAGCAGCCATTCAATCGGTGCTCAAACCAGAAGTCCTCAGTGTCTGTTTTCACTACATTCTCATGCTCATTTTGGCTTCACAGTCACTTTATTGTATTCAAGGGACTGGCCGCTGTAAATATATTTTTTACTCTACATTGTTTAAAAAACTGATGTACTTGTCCATGCAAGAGTTTACTGGTGCAAAAGTGCCATTTTGAGCCAAGAACACATACAGCAGTGCACTTTAGCTGCCTGGTGCAGGTTAAGATTGGGACAATAAAAAAAGTAATTTTGGCAATTTTTTTTAATAAACAGTCTCTCAATTTGAGATACAAGGCACAGTAACCATTCATTAAACTAAATGCTGGCAACAGGCACTACCATCAGACTATTGTGAAATTCCTCCAAAAGTAGACTGTGTCCCATTAAGCAACAGATTGTATTGGTATAAGAGCTGGGATAAGAACATGCACAAAATTTGTCATCAGAAGAGACTGGTTGGCCCATCTACTCTGCCCTATTTTCCTGCTGATTACTGTGCCCCAGAATATTTTTGGTAACAGGTGTCCCTCCCTTCTCACTTTCCTCTACTAATTATGCCCATGTGCTCATGTGACTATCCCATGAGTGCTTGAAGTTCCCCATTGTCTTCACCCCCACTACCTCCTCTGGAAGGCTGTTCCAGGTCCCAACATCCCTTTCTTATTACCTCACATCCCTCTTAAACTAACCCATCTCAAGCTTCATAGCATGCCTGTGTCTTTGTGTTACTCCTGTGAAAGAGGATTCTCTCCTGCACATTGTCACCCCCGAGATACTTATAGGACTCAGTCACATCCCCTCTCACTCTCTTGACTTCGAGTAAGTACATTGCAAACTCCTGCAGCCACTTCTTGTATGGTTCCTTGTGTGCCCCACACTATTTTGGTTGCCCTCCTCTGGACCATTCTACCCTGTCAATGTCCATGCAGAGGTGTGACCTCCAGAACTGGACAGAATATTCCAGGTGGGGTCTAATTAGTGAACAATAAACTGGCAACACAGGCACCTCCCATCTTCTGCTATAAATCCCCCTCCCTATGCAACCCAGCATCCTGCCTGCCTTGCCTACTGCCTTGTTGCACAACCCTGCCACTTTGAGATCATCAGATATAATTACCCCAAAATCCCTATCTTGCTTGATAACTGTAAGTACCTCCTCCTACATGTTATACACAGACCCCAGGTTTACCACCCCCAGGTGCATGACTTTGCACTTTTTGGCAAAACCCAGCTGCCACACCCTAGAACATGCTTCAGGTTTTCTCAGATCCCTTTGCATCCTCTCCATCTTCTCCGGGGTGTCCACCATCTTGCAGATTTTGGTGTCATTCTTAAAGAGATGCACCTTCCCCTCCTGTTCTCCTTCCAGTTTCCTAACCAGAATGTAACGTGAGTTTGTTACTGTAAAAAACAAAGAGATGTGGCCCTTAATTCATGCACATTACCTTGCGTCTGGTAATAATATTTGGGAATTAGGGCTCATATCTCTAGAAACATGGGAACACAGATTATAGTCAGAGGTCCACCCAGTCTGCCCATTTCCCTGCCTATTGCAGCTCCATGCTCTCACTAATGACTGGCTGGATTTGGAGATCCAATTGCCTGAGTTGCTGATCATCATCCCCTTTCCTAGGTATCCCTTCCCCTCCTCTGCCATTGGGTCCCACAGTTCATATATCTGTCACATCCATGTTTAAACCCTGTCATGGTCTTGGCTTTTACCACAGCTCTGGGTGGTCTACTTCATTTACCAGCCACTTGCTCCATGAAGAACCTTGTCACAGCTCTCCTGAATCCCACCCCAATATTAGCACTTGACCTTTTTGTGCACACAACATTTTGTGGCAATGATAGGGATTTCGGGGAGGGGGTGTCACTGCTGAGCCTATTGCAGTTCCCAAAAGCAAGGGCTCTGCAATCTACACCAATGACCACTTGCTGTGGTCCCAACAATGCTCTCTGCTTTTTGGGCTGAAACTTTATGTATTTCAAAGGACCAAAGCCATTCCAGTCAGAGAGTGCTTTGGTCCTTTGACTTACATGAAGCTGTCTCTTAACATTAATATTTTGTTTGTTCTATTCAGTCATTTATTTCTTAGCCAAGTCAGTATCTTTGTTTAGCTTGCTGGAAAGAGAATGGACTCAACTAGTACTGAGAACACTTATCTCTACTGATTCACATGCACTTCTGTAGCAATCTTTACAAGGGCAACTCACAAAATCCCTTCCCTTGATAAGGAAAATGCAGTCTCTCTCTCTCTCTCTCTCTCTCTCCATAGTGCATGACATCAGTGACAAAAAAAACATCACAAATGTCACAACACTGTTCCAGGGACATGTGACATGCTGGGCTGCTTGGTTCTATGAGAGAAGCTCACCAAAATCTGTCAAAGGCAGCTTCATGTACAAATTGCACTATCAGCTTAGTGTAAGTGAATGCTTGCTATGTGAAATTTTTTTGAACCCTGTAAAACAGAAAACAGTCCATTGTTGTCTGTTACACAGTTAGTCCCCCCACTCAGCTCTACCATTCAGCACCCACCACCCCACCACCGAAGCCTTTACTTACTCAGTGGGGGTCCGACACCCTGATCTTCTTCAGACTGCAGAGACATCTTCACTCTTCAGTGCTGGACCACAAACTGAGGAAATCTGGTATGCGATTCACCACCTCATGAACAATGCAAGTGACGTTATGTAAATCTGTCCTTAAGGGTGATTTCATGGTCGCTGTGTGAAATCACCTTTCAGGCAGGAACTGAACCTATTCTCCACCACTCTTCATGAGGTGTGGTCATAAGAAGGCTATGTTGAAAATTTGGCAAAAAAAAAAAAAACAACATTATGAACTTACATTGATGTTTGCAAATGTAGGTTCATAACTTAAAAGTAGTTTCTAATTTTTTTTCTTTTTCTACTTTCTTTTTCCCTCCTGCCCGAGGGCCTCATTCCTTCCTCTCCCCTCCCATACCACCTTGGTTGGGATCTGCCCCTAAAGTGCCTCCTTCCTCCTCCTGCACATTGGGGTCTGTCCCTCTCTGGTGGCCTGGGTGGTACCTGAGAGCTATCATCTAGGAGCTGCCGGGGGATTTTCTCATTTTCTTCCTGGTCCCTGCCCTCTGGGACATCCGAGGCGCTGCGTCCGAGGCGTGCTGTACGTCAGATCTCTCTGCACCGATGTCCCCCCACTCGGCTCGATGAATGGAGCCACCTCCATCCTTCAGTTGTTGGTGCTCCCACCAGCTGCGAAGAGGATGCAGAATACAGATGCATTCTTGGTTCCCACCCTGAGAGAGAGAGCATCCTTTGGACGCCTCGATCCTCTCTCCCCTGCCGACCCCCAGCCACCCGAGTTCATTCCCGAACCCAGGTCGCCAGCGTAGCGCGAGGTGTGGCGTCTAGCGCCTCAACCCTCAGCGCCACTGGGCCAGCAGTTTCTAATATTTTAACCCCAAATTTTCAGCATAGCAATTTCTTCACAGCAGCTCATGGATATAACAGCTGTCATGTTTCAAATCCTTGTCAAAATGTGTTTTCACACCCTGAAAGTTGATTTTGCAGATGCTGTGCAAAATCACCTTTCTATCAGGAGTTGACAATTTTCTTCACACTGTTCATAAGGTGAGGTCACAAGAAGGCTGTGTTGAAAATTTGGGCAAAACAAGTCATGACCTTATGTTGGAAATTATGAATGCAGGCTTTTTTTTTTAACCCTGTAAAACAGAAAACAGTCCATTGTTGTCTGTTGCACAGTTAGTCCCCCCCACTCAGCTCTACCATTCAGCACCCACCACCCCACCACTGAAGCCTTTACTTACTCAGCGGGGGTCCGACACCCTGATCTTTGCTAATTTCAATATTTTGACCCCAAACTGTCAACATAACCATTTCTTCATAGCACTTCATGAATGTGACAGCTGCCAGTTTTCAAATAATGGCCAAAATGTGTTTTTGCATCCCAAAAGGTGATTTTGTAGTCACTGTGTGAATTCGCCGTTCATAGATGCATAGATATGTAAATACAATAAGCACCTCTGGCTCACCCAGTCTGCCCATTTGAGCTTGTAAGGTCCCTATATGTTTTTCTAGAAGTCTGTTGTCCATTACCCTTGACCAGGGTCACTGGAAAAGTGTGGAAAAAGTTACCCAAAATTGTGGAGCGTTTTGCAAAAATTGCCGGGGTTCTGTTACAGACCCTGAGTGCTTCACAATAAATCTTTTAATGTTTTCTGCAGCATATATATAATCAGTATAAATTGCTAAATAAATACACTGACACCTGAATATGTTTAAAACATAAAGAAAATGTTATGTTCCTAAAAAGAATACTAAACTGATAAGCCACTGTGAGCGTTGCCTATCTTCCAAAAGCATCTGTCTCATACAGTGCTAATTAGATTCTATAAAGTGAACCACAGCAAATCAATATTAAATAAAGCCAGAAGAAATATATTTTTTTGTTTCTGGCTGTAGAATAATGCAGCCTAATCAACAGCTCTTTAAAGTGCTCTGCCAGCTATTCACCCATTTTGGTACGAGAAAAAATAAGTTGATAGAGTGGTGAATAATTGAGTTTCAGTAAAATGTTGTTAAAGTGTTTAATAATCATAATTTGTACTGTATACTATTTTTAAAATCACATATTTAAACATTATATCTGGGAGTTATTGGCACTGGCAGTATAATCTAGAGGATAGCGTAACAAACTGTGAAGGAGCTGATGACATCTAGCAGACCTGGGTTTGGATCCCAAAACCTCTACTTGTATACTGTGTGAGTCTGAGCAAGTCACTTAACCTCCACAGTGCTACTGGGTTATACCTGAAAACATGCACTTGTGCCCAGTGGGCCTTAAACGGTTACCAAAATATGCAGAAAAAATACCAATGTACTTTTGCTGCATTGTACAGTACTCAAGGTACCCTGTAATGTACCTTTGTTTTACTCTGGCTGCAATGATTTTGTTTAGTTAAATATAAATGTTCAGATGCATTTTGTGTTTTATGAGCTTGTTTTTAGACTTCAGTCAGGTTTTTATTGTAGTCTTTGCATGTGAGCATCTAGGGGGTAGTTGCTGAGAGTGAGGTCACTGTTAGCAACTAGCTTCTTTAAGTTTAAAATCAGCAGGGCCATGCAAAAATCCTCAGCTGTTTGAATCAAAACTAGTCTGAATTAAAGTATGCTCACAAGGAAAAACTTGCCCTGCCACTTACAAAAAGACTTCGTAGTTAGCAGCCTATTTAAGTGAATGGGATAATTTGCACTTTTTCGCCCATCTTTTGTTTCAGTCTGCGCGGCAACCAAAAGTTTTCTGATAGACTGCGTCAACACAGAACAAATGTTAAGTGTTTAAGTGTACTTATGCTTGGCTAGTGGATTTTGAAACTGAACAAGACAAGGATTCAAAAGAAAGCAGTGTCACATAAAACCTTTGTCCTACCTTGCACTGCATTGTTTCAGCCAAAACCAAGTCTGCATGCAAAATTGTCAATATATTTGAGAGCATTTTATTAAAAATGTTAATACTTTTTACACAGTTCAATATAAAAACCTCAAAAATTGCAAGAAACTGCAGAACATGTCAGTTTTTGCTGAGAATGGTGAAAATTGCAGATTCCACAAAAAAAATTGCCGGCGCAAATTTCCAGTGGCTCTGCCCCTGACCTCCAGGATTCCCATATGTTTATTCCATGCATACTTAAATCCCATGATTGTTTTAGCCCCCCACCACTTCCTCTGGCAGGGTGTTCCACTTGTTCACCATCCTTTCTGTAAAAAATTCTTCCTCACATTTCCTATGAATCGTCCTCACTCCAACTTCATCACATGCTCTCTAGTCCTAGAACATCTTTGTCAATGGAAAATGGTGTATTCCTGCATCCTGTTTCTCCCTGTAAGGTACTTGTATGTCTATATCATATCTTCCCTCTCTCTAGCTCCTCTCCTCCAGGGAGTGCATATTCATGTCCTTCCGCCTGTCCTTATAGGAATTGTGATGCAATCCCTGTTGCCCTCGTCTGAACCTTCTCTACCCTGCCTGTCCTTATGTAGGTAAGGTCTCCAGCACTGGACACTGTACTCCAGATGGGGCCTCACTAGTGTCTTGTATAGTGGAATTATGACCTCCCTTTTCCTACTGGTGATGCCCCTGCCTGTGCATCCTAGCATCCTATTTGTTTTACCTGCTGCCTTGTTGCACCGTTTCCCTACCTTGAGGTCATCAGAGATGATAACCCCAAGGTCCCTTTCCTGCTTGGTGCATGCTGTATCCTTACTCCCAAACTGATATGTTGTTTCAAGGTTTTTGTGCACCATATGCATTATTTTGCACTTCATTGCATTAAATTTCATCTGCCAAACCCTTGACCATTCTTTAAGCACCTGCAGGTCTCTCCTCATTCTGTTCACACTCTCTGGCATAGTCACTCTACTACAGAGCTTTGTGTCATCAGTGAACAGGGAAATTCTGCCTTCTAGGTCCTGTGCAATGTCACTGATGAAGATGTTGTATAGGACTAGTCCCAGCACTGATCCCTGTGGTACTCCACTGGTCACTCTTCCCTCTGTGGAGTGAAAGCCATTTACCACCACCCTCTCTATCCTTCTGCCCAGCCAGTTACCCACCCACTGCACTACTGTTCTGTCCACTCCCATATTTCCCAGTTTGTTTGATAGCCTTTTATGCAATACAGTGCCAAAGGCCTTGCTAAAGTCCTGATAGGCCATGTCCAAAACCCTCCCCTAATCTACCTCCCCTGTTACCCAGTCAAAAAATGCAATGAGGGTGGTTTGGCATAGCATTCCCCCAGTGAAACCATGCTACCTTGGGTCCTGTAGTCCACTGGCAACCAGATGTTCCATGAATCTCTCAATAAGTAATGTATACATGATCTTTCCCACTATTGAGGTCAGACAGACTGGTTGGTAGTTCCCTGCTACATCTGCTGTCATCCAGTCTCTGGATACCTCTCCTCTTTCCAGTGATGGACTGAAACAGGATTGTCAGAGGTTTAGCCACCTTCCCTTTACCCTTCTTTTTTCACTTATGTACCTGTAAAAGGTTTTGTCTCCTCTACTCACTGATTTTGTGATGCACTCTTCTGTCTAAGCTTTGTCTTCCATTATTGATCTTCCAGCCTCCTTTTGCTTCTTCTGGTAATTCTCCCTACCTCCTTCTGCCTGTGTCTTTTTTGCATTGCCTGAATGTGATCTTTTTGGCTTTTTACTGTTTCCTTTACCTCCTTGGAAAACCATAATGGCATTTGCTTCCTTTTCCCATTGCAAACCGACTTAATGGATTTCCTTCCTTCCTTCAATAACTGGGTAAGTAACTGATCCCAGGGATTGTTTTCAGGCACAACTCAGGCCATGACAATGGCACAGAAGGCAACATAAAACAATATACGAAGTAAAAAGCAACGCAGAATACCATCATGCATAGTGGACAAGTTAAATACAGTAATGCCAAGCAATGCCAGAGAATACAGACAGATACACCTTTGAAACATTGGTACAGAGCATTGAATCCAGAGGTGGATTTCAGGTAACTGAGAGGCAGATAGGGATATGCAGTGGCTGATAGTCTATAATTTTAATGATATTAATTAGTGCGTAATTCTGTTGCTCTTGTAATCCCTGTTTTAAATATTGCCCACTGTTCTTCCACTCAAGATTCCCTCCCCATTCCCATTAGTACTTCTTTCAAGCATCTCCCAATTTTCCCCAAGTCTGCCCCCCAAAAATCCAGGATACATGTTTTTGTGCAGTTTGGTTCTGCTCCTTCTGTGATTTCAAACCACAGTGAAGAGTGGTCATTGTTCCCTAGGTGCTTCTCCACTGTTACCTGATCACACTCCCCCCCCCCGTTTGTGAGCATGAGGTCCAGTATTGCCTTCTGCAGAGTTGGTTCCATGGCCAGTTGCTTAAGGAAGGTATCTTGAATGGATTCCAGGATAAATCTGCTCCTGGTTGATGCTGCTGCTGGGAGGTTCCAGTTCACATCTGGAATA
This sequence comes from Neoceratodus forsteri, assembly GCA_016271365.2. NCBI lineage: Eukaryota > Metazoa > Chordata > Ceratodontiformes > Ceratodontidae > Neoceratodus > Neoceratodus forsteri. Next base: position 360,415,299 of record JADMNL010000026.1, read on the forward strand.
TTGAAGTCTCCAGCCAGCACCCCCCCCCTTGCTCACCACCCTTTGGATGGCTGTCATCAACTCCCTATCTGTCTCTTCCTCCTGGACTGGTGGTCTGTAGACATCCCCCGTGTGGCCAGCTGACCCATTTCCTTTCCAGAAAACATCCACAGTACCCCCATTTCATTTCCTCCTGAGCTCTGTGGACTTTGTTTCATCATTTACATAAAGTGCCACACCTCCATATCTGCCTGCCCTGTCTCTTCTGAATATGTTGTGACCAGGTATGGCTATCTCCAAGTAATGGTTATCATTACACCAGGTGTCTGTGATAGCCTCAGTGTCCAGGCCTGACTGCGCCATGGCAGCCACCAGATCCTCCATCTTGTTGCTAAGGCCCCTGGTAATGGCACACATGGCTTTCCATAATGTCAACTCCCTGGACTGTTTAGCTGTTACACTTCAGCCCCCTCCCTAGTTGTCCATTATCCCCAGTTCTCCTTGCTTTCTGCCTTCTGTTGAATTCCCCCCCCCTTCTGCCTATCCACCCCTTGGGTGCCTGTCTCTATCTTTTGCACACTGTTTTGTAAATATGTCTCCTCCTCCTGTTCACTGGTTCCACCGCTAGCTATGGGGGTTGGGCAATTAAGTATCCTCCTTGCTGGCCTGCCACCCCACTTTGCTAGTTTAAATGCTTGTCAATGTAGCATTTAAACTTATCATTGAGTGCTTGGATTCCCCTCCAGGACAGATGCAGGCCATCAGGCCTGAACAAGCCTCCATCCTCCCTCTCTGGCTGCAGATAGATTTTCATTTACTTCATAATTTCAATCTTGCTGCTTCCACTATCTTTTCCCGTGGGAAATCTCTGCTGGCGCCTCTGTGCGATTCAGCAATTGGCACATCTGTTAATGTTTTCTCACAATTATGCACCTCTCTAAAGATCTCACCTTCTAAAGATACCTCGCAGCTTATCCTGTATAACTTAAACCTTAAGATTGGAGATAGTATGCTCTTTCCCGGCTGGCTTCCCCATTTTCACGGGGCCACAGCATCTGATTTCTATTCCCAGGATTCGCTTCTTTCCTCTCCTGAGATCCTGGAAAAGTTCAAATTGGGTCCACCACACATTTTTAAGATTTTTCAGTGAAGACACCTGTTATTACAGCAGTTCAGACCCTCATCAGAGGCCTCTGGCTTAGCTAGTTTTTTGGTTGAGATACAAGAGCTGGCAGTTAAACCCCATGGGACTTCTCTACTTTATTTACTCCTCTTCACTACATTGCGCCCCTCCTACCCTGCAGGTTCTAAGGTCTGGGAGGTCCTGCTGCTGAACGTCACACTTAATTGGACACGTATTTGGAAAGATTTATATAAATATGTTACTCAAGACAGGTTGAGACTCATGCAATACAGCATCTTAAACAACATGTACTATACTGCTGTCAAACTGGCCAAGATGGGACATCTCTCTACCTCAGTCTTCTCTAGATGTGGTAAGACAGAGGGAATGATTTTACATATTCTGTGGTCATGTGAAAAGGTCTCATCCCTATGGGACTTAATTTAAACCTGAGCCGACCACCTTGTGGAGTTGGAAGGTCTCTTCACCCCAGAAATATGCATTATAGGGGACTACACTGGGATTGTGGTTAAAGAAAGGAGATAAGGAGATATCGTATAGCACTTATTTCAATGGCAGTTAAAAAACTTGTCCTTAAGCACTGGTTGGACCAATCACCTATCTCATACCGTGAATGGCTACATGAGATCTCCTTCAGTCTTCAGACTTAACACCTGATTGCCAGTATTCAACATAGACTTCACCTTTTCAACAAGAAGTGGGGCAAGCTCTATGCTTTATACCTGAATTAAACTTTTTTTCTGAGTTCCTCCTGGCTCCCCCTTATGTACACATCCCTTGGACCTTTTGCTTTCACTGTACCTTTTATTGGGGTGACCGGCACACTCCAGTGGGGGGGGATTGGTAGGGGGGATTTCAGAGGGGAAACAGGGATTGGGGTAACTTCTCTGTTAATTATCATGTTCCATTTATGCTGCTGCTGTTTGTACTTGAAAACCGAATAAAGTTGATCCAATTTCAAAAACAAAAGCCTCCATCCTTCCAGGTGAGTCCCCAGTCACCAATGAATCCAAACCCTTTCTCGCAGCACCAGTTCTCCAACCATGTATTAAAGTTTACTGTGCATGCCCCCCCCCCATGCTCTCCCATGCCTCTCACAGATAGTACTTCTGATAACAGAATTCTTTGTCACCAAGAAATCTGAAAACTTCCAGACAGGGTTGTGGAGGAGGAGACAATATCAGGGTTCAAGTAAAACTGGGATGCACTTAAGGGGTTATCAGATGGGATAATGTAGAAAGAAGAGGAGAGAATGACTGAAATAATTAGTTAGAAATATTTCAAGTAGGGAATGTTGGTACAGACTAGATTAACTGTTCATGTCATTTTCTGTCCTTGTACATGCTTCTGTATGCTTTGTCCCTTAAGAAGAAGAAGAAAAATCAGCATTTATATAGCGCTTTTCATACATCCAAAGCACTTTACAAGCAGTGCTAGACTGGTAGTGAAGTGACTGAATGTGTGGTGGCGGCCTTATCACACATTATCACCCACACACAGCCTGGATAATTGCATGAACCGGTTTATGGGAAGGGGAATGCTGGCCAGGACACCGGGAATGTTCCTGCTCTTTGCAAAGAGTGCCCTGGGTTCTTTTACTTCCACCTGGGCACCCACCAGGACAACACCAGGATGGGCAGAAGGGACCTCGGTTTAACGTCTCATCTGAAGGACGGCACACCCCAGCAGTACAGTACCCCCCAATACTGCACTCAGATGCCAGCAATTTTTAGGTGCAAGTCCAATCCCTGTGCAGGACAAGAGCCCACAACCTTCTGGTCCAGAGGCGGATGTGCTACCAACTGAGCCATGCTGACACCTTAAGAGGGCAGAAGATGGATTATATTTCATAGAAACATAGAAGTTGACAGCAGATAAGGACCACAAGGCCCATCCAGTTTGCCCATTTCTTTTTCTACCTTATAAATGTGCCATTGGCCTTTGCTCTGTCAATGGCCTATCTATTCATATTCATCTGTATTGCTTCCTTATGCCTATTCCATGCCAGTTTGAAGCCCTGCACTGTATTCATAGCCATCACTTCCTGAGGTAGGGCATTCCATGCATCCACCACCCTTTCTGTGAAAAATAATTTCCTCACAATCCCCCCTTAATCGGCCTCCCTCTAGTCCCATGCTGTATCCTCTTGTCCTGCTATTTTTCTTATATTTAAATATGTTAGACTCTTTCACCTTGTTAATGCCCTTAAGGTGTTTGAATGTTTCGATCATATCACCTCTCTCCCTCCTTTGCTCAAGGGTATACATATTGAGCTCCTTTAATCTGTCCTGATATGTCTTCTGATGCAGTCCCTGCACCATTTTGTTGCCCTTCTCTGGACTGCCTCAATTTGGTTAATGTCCTTGTGAAGGTGTGGCCATCAGTACTGCACGCAGTACTCCAGATGGGGCCTAACCACTGTCTTGTAAAGAGGGATTATTACCTCCCTCTTACGACTTGTGATACCCTTACTAATACACCCTAACATCCCTCTAGCCTTAACTACTGCTTTAGAGGACTGCTTGGATGATTTCAGGTAATCAGTGATGATGATGCCCAAGTCTCTTTCTTCCTTTGTGACTGCCATCAACTCCCCTCCCAGCCTATAGGTAGCTTCAGGGCTTCTCTTCCCTATGTGCATGATCTTGCACTTCTTTGCATTAAATCCCAGTTGCCACTCTTCTGACCATTTTGCTAGTTTATCCAGCTCTCTTCTCATTCTGCCCACCCCATCTGGATCATCTACTCTGTTGCAGATTTTGGTGTCATCTGCAAACAGACAAGCCTTATCCTCTAGTCCATCTGCAAGGTCACTAATGAAGATATTGAAGAGGACAGGCCCCAGGACTGATCCTTGAGGTACCCCACTTGTGACTTACATCTCTGACTGTATGCCATTTACCACCATGCTCTGTTTTCTACCCATCAACCAGTTGCCACCCAGTTGACCAACTTCTGACCCACCCCGAGCCTACCCGGCTTATTTATCAATCTTCTATGTGGAACAGTGTCGAAAGCTTTGCTGAAGTCAAGGTAGGCAACATCAACTGCTCCTCCTTGGTCCACCACTCTGGTTACCCAGTCAAAGAAATCTATGAGATTAGTTTGACAGGACCTTCCTTTTTGTAAACCCATGCTGTCTTGGATCCTGTGCCCCTATGGATTCCAGGCGTTGCACTATCCTTTCCTTAAGGAATGCCTCCATAATCTTGCCCACTACTGTACTATAGCTGGCCTCTGTGCACCCCCAGGCTCAGGTCATGGGTCACAAACTTAGCTTTAGATTCTGGAACCCCCTTTGGAGTTCTTTGTAAGTAAAAGTCCCTTACTGAGGGTGATGATGGATTTCATTTCCTTCCAGTCATCATGATGTAGAAGTTAACTGTACACACCCAGACTCAGGTCACGGATAAACCAATCTACCTTTTGGTGCAGTATCCTCTTTCTGTGACTTTAAGAACCTGGGGATGCAGGCCAGAATTGGTGTTAGTTCTGCACTTAGAGTTGGCAGGGGTTAATAACAGAGTTGTCACTGTGCATACATACGTTTCTGTGTCTTCCTTGATTCCCTGTATGAAAGAGAACAGAGTATTTACAATGTTACCATGCATTTTTGGTAACTTAACTGGATGTATGATTTAATAAGATACACAATCCTTCATATATTTTGATTTGATAATACATCTGACGTAATTAATAGTAATTAAGTATGTGCACCCTTTGCTGCTGCACTCAGTACTCAAAGACCCTCTTGCAAACTATGTGATGTACCTACAGTAACTGAGGCTATCCCAGTGTGAAAAATTACATAACTTAGTAAAAACATAGTATATGGTTAACGCTTCTTACGTATGAAAATTGGCCTGTTCAAAAATGCTGTTGTGCACATTTTAAGTTGAAGGCACTTTGTAAAATGTTGTTGTGCACATTCCAGATCAATTTCATGTTGTGGCCCTACTCACACTGTCTCCCATTATGCTGTAGTATGTTGCTGACAAATGAAAGAAAATGTAAAAAAAACCCAAAAAACCATGTAAAAGTTATGTCACCTGGCTGGCCCAGTGGCACAAATGGTTGAGGTGTTGGGTGCCTTACCTCACGCTATACCAGTGACCAGGATTCGGGAACGAACATATGAAATACCAGCAGAAACAGGCCTCATAGTCTATCAAGTCTGCTTAATTGTGCAGCTAGTCCCTCAACTTGCAGCCACCCCTTCCCCCCCTCTTATCAACCCCCCTCACTCTGTCCCACCACCTCTTAAATCCCACCACCATTTTACACTATATCACTTCCTCCTGATTTCCCTCCTGAATCTCCCCCTCCAATCTCAGTTGATGCCCTTTCGTATCCTTCCCCCTTCTCATCTGAAGAATCCCTTCTGTATTAGTCTTGTTTATTCCCTTTAAGTATTTAAAGGTTTCAATCATATCCCCCATCCCTCCTCTCCTCCAGGGAGTACATATTCCTCTTTCCCAGCCTCTCCTCATAGGATTTTTCCCTCCAGTCCCTGGATCATCTTCATTGCCCTATGCTACACCCCCTTGGACAGAGAAACGCAACTCCCAAGGTTATTTAAGCTACTTTACTGGGACTGCTGTGCTGTACTGTGGACAGAATTCAACTTATTTAGGCCTTGACTGCTTTTCAGAACTTGAACTTTGCATTGTTTTCTGCTAGTATTGTATGCATTCATTGGGTAACACTGTGCGTCTTATTATATTATTTGCACCTAGCCACTAAAATGTTTAGTGAATTGCCAGTGTACTTGTAGCAAATCACTATTACCTTTACTGTTTATTTGTATGGCTAAGTCTTTGTTCTGATGCAGACTTTCTTTCTTTCACTGCTTGATTTTTGACTAATCTTCTGTTTCCCAGCCCTTGCCATTTTCCTCTAGACTGACTCCCATCTCTGTAGCTCTCTGCCCCTTCCTGCATTAAAGTCAAGAAACCAGCCCTGCGAATTTTTTTGCTCCGTTGACCTCACCCACTCCCCCTCTTGCACTCATTCATTCCATTTCTGTTGGCGCTGCACACTGCCCTTTTGTATGGGGCTCCTGCCTGTGTTGCTGCCCTTTTCTGCCCACAAAGAAATCCGCAGCAGTCACAATAGAGCTCCTTTGAGCTTGCTCACTTCCCCTCTCTCAGTCGCTCATTCTGTTTCTCCCGCCACTGCAGGCTGCCCTTTTGTACTGGGCCCCTGCATGCATTGCTGCCTTTTTCTGCCCACAAAGAAATCTGCAGCAGTCCCAACAGAGCTCCATTGAGCTCACTCACTCCCCCTCCCTCACGTGCTCATTCTGTGTCTCCTGGCACTGCTGGATGCCCTTTTGTACTGGGCTACTGCCTGCGTTGGCGCCTTTTCCTGCCCACAAAGAAATCCGCAGCAGTCCTGACAGAGTTCAGTTGAGCTCGGTCACTCCCGACTTGCTTGATCCTAATCTGTCCCAAACACTGATTTCTGACAGTGACTGCAGTATTCTGCACCGGAAGCACGAAAACACGTTTCGGCCAGGATGTGAAAAATGACAGCTGTACTGTTCATAAGGAGGTGTGGAAAAATGGCAGTGTTGAAAATCTAGAATGAAAATATTGCAAAGTTGCGAAGGTACGAGCGTGTATGGAAACTGTGCAACGCATGCTTGTAGCACACTCATTTATTGACTTTCATCACCAAATTTTCAGCACAGTCATTTTAGGACCTCTGCTAATGAACAGTGTCACTGTCATTTTCATAATGTGTCCCGAACATGGGTTTCCCACAGTGACCGCACTGTTCTGCGCTGGAACTGCAAAAACACATTTTGGCCATGATGTGAAAAATGACAGCTGTACTATTCATAAGGAAGTGCAGAAAAATGGCAATGTTGAAAATCTGGAGTGAAAATATTATAAATTTGCGGACTTATGAGTGTGAGTGCTAACTATGCAACGCAGGCTCGTAAAACAGTCATTTTTGGATTTTTTCACCAAATTTGCAACATAGACTTTTTGAGAGCCCACCTCATGAACACTGGCACTGTTGTTTTGTTAATCAGTGCTTATAGGTGATTCCATGCAGTGACCGTGAAATCACCTTTCGGGGCCGACTAACACCAGGACAGTGCCAGAATTCATGAGGAGGGGTCACAAAAACCCCATGTTGAAAATCTGGTGTTAAAATTCAAAATAATACCTGAGATATGCATCAAAGTTGAAAAAAACTCTTTATTCCATTATACAGCTTACCGGCATTTCATCAGTTCGCGGTCAGCTTTGAAGAGTACAGACGTGTTGCTGGTCCACCGAAGATCATTGTGCCGGACTCCAGAGGTAAGTATGGAGTGAGGCGGGTGTGGAGAGGCAGGGTGCACAGTGGGTGGTGCGGGTTGTGGGAGGGGGCAGGAGACCGTGAGGATCGTTTCTTTTGACTGGGTAAAAAAAAAAATTGCGGATTGTTTTTTAACAGGCATGTGGCACGCTGGGGTGGTCTCCAGTGTGCCAACGGACTCTTTTTTGGGCAGCTGTAGCTGACGGGGATTGGGCACCCTTATCAGCACACAACAAAGGGGGGGGTTACATTATGCTGACGGGGATTGGGCACCCCTGTCGGCACACAACAAATGTGGAGGGGGGTGACATTATGCGGATGGCTATTGGGCACCCCCATTGGCACACAATACAACTGGGGAGGTGTTACATAATGCTGATGAGGAGTGGCCTCTCCCATCGGCAGCATCACTCAGGCACTGAAGCTGATGGGGATTGGGGCCCCCGTCGGCAAACAAACATGGTGGGTAGACATATGATGCCAAGGGGGATTGGGCACCCCGTCAGTGTGGGGTGTGCTTAATATTGTTTGTGGGTATGGCGGCAAGCCACTGCCATGTTCACAAACAATATCACTGTTACAAGGTTCGGCCCAGCAATGATGGGTCGCTCCTTCATTGCAGCAGAATGGCTTATGATGCAATGATGAGGCGGCCCCTGATTGTAGTGGCTGAAACCTTACAAGGCTGTGGCACACTGGCTGAACTAGTGTCAGCAACAGCATGCCATGGAATTGGGGAAAGTGGGCCTAGCCTTTAAAGGCTATGGGGGCATTGGCCACAACAGTGCCACACCTCCACAACCTGCTTCTGGCAACCTGCCACAATATGTTTCTTGTACGTACGTGCAATCAACATAAAAATTTATGCTGGAAAAAAAAAGAATGCATGGGATAAGCACAAGGGAATCATAGTGGAAAGGAAGGGGGGAAGAAAGAGCTGTACTGGGCACAGTCTGCAGTAGTAGTGTAGATGGGTAGCAATGGATAGACTGGATTGACCAAGTGGTCCTCATTTGACATACAATTCTATTTCCATGTGTGTTTCTATATGCTTCCTTCCTTCCCCTCCCCTCCTTCTCTCTCCCGCTTACAGAATATAAAGTATCTTATATTAGAAAGACACCTAGTATATCACAAAGTGATATGCTGTCATAGAAACATAGAATTTGATGACAGATAAGGACCGCTTGGCCAACCTAGTCTGCCCATTTTCCTACCTAACAGATAAGCTGCAGTTCCTAGTTAATCAACAGCTTACTTCCTCTTACCCCCCCACTAGGACTGCATTATGCCTGTCCCATGCATTCTTGAAGTCCCCCACTGTTCTTGACTCCACGACCTCCTCAGGGAGGCTGTTCCATGCATCCACAACCCTCTCAGTGAAAAAGTACTTCCTCACATTACCCCTGAGCCGTCCCCCCTCTATCGTCAAATTGTGCCCCCTTGTTCTTGCACATCTCTTTTTCTGGAAGATGCTACCCTCTTGGACTTTGTTAATTCCCTTGAGGTACTTGAAAGTTTCTATCATGTCCCCTCTCTCCCTTCTTTCCTCAAGAGTATACATATTAAACTCCTTTAGTCTTTCTTCATATGTCTTCTGGTGCAGACCCTGCACCATTTTGGTTGCCCTCCTCTGGACAGCCTCTACTCTGTCTATGTCTTTGCGGAGATGGGGTCTCCAGAACTGCACACAGTACTCCAGATGGGCTCTCACCAACTGTCTGTACAGAGGGATAACAACATCCTGTTTTCTACTATTGATGCCTCTTCCTATGCATCCCAGTATCCCCCCAGCCTTCCTTACTGCCTTCTCACATTGCTTGCCCACCTTTAGGTCATCTGATATAATTACCCCCAGGTCTCTTTCTATTTTTACTGTTGTCAGTATCTCACCCCCCAGTGTGTACGCTTCCCCTGGGTTTTTGTTTCCCATGTGCATTACCTTGTACTTCTTTGCATTGAATCTGAGCTGCCATACATTTGACCATTCCTCCAACCTTGCCATGTTCCTTCTCATCCTTTCTGCTCCATCTTGTGTATCAACCCTGTTGCAGATCTTTGTGTCATCTGTAAAGAGACATACTTTTCCTTCCAGTTCCTCTGCAATGTCACTTATAAAGTCTTTAAAAAGGACCGTCCCAGTACTGAACCCTGCAGTACCCCACTAGTAACCCTCCTTTCTTCACTGTGTACTCCATTTACTACTACCCTTTGCGTCCTGTTGTCTAGCCAATTTTTTATCCAGGCTACCACCTTGGGACCCTCTCCAAGGCTGGCTATCTTGTGAATTAATCTTTTGTGTGGGACTGTATCAAATGCCTTGCTAAAATCTAGGTAGGCCATGTCCACAGCCCCTCCCTGGTCTACTACTTTGGTCACCCAGTCAAAGAAATCTATTAGATTCATCTGACATGACCTTCCCATCGTGAATCCATGCTGCCTTGGGCCCTGTGCCCCACTGGCCTCTAGGTACTCAACAATTCTTTCCTTCAGAAGTGATTCCATCATTTTACCTACCACTGAGGTCAAACTAACTGGTCTGTAGTTTCCTGCCTCTATCTTGCTCCCACTTTTGTGAAGAGGAATCACATCTGTACTCCTCCAGTCCTGGGGTACCACCCCATCCTCCCATGATTTGTTAAAGAGAGTAGTCAGTGGTGTCACTAGTTCTACCCTTAGTTCTTTTAGAATTCTTGGGTGAATCCCATCAGGCCCCATTGCTTTGTCCACCTTCAATTTTATTAGTTCTTTCAGAACCCTTTCTTCTGTAAATGGACTGGTATCAACCCCGTCTTCAGAGTGTTTATCTTGTTTGGCTTAGGTAACTCCCCCTCCTCTTCCTTTGTGAATACTGAGCAGAAATATTCGTTCAGTATCCCTGCTTTTTTACTGTCATCCTCTACCCACATTCCTTCCCCTTTATTAAGATTCAGTATCCCTCCTTTGGTCTTTCTTCACTCCCCAATGTACCTATAAAAGGTCTTATCCCCCTTCTTAACAGAATTGGCTATCCTTTCCTCGGTTTGGGCCTTTGCTATTCTGACTGCCTTCCCAGTCTCTTTCTGCTTAAACTGATAAAGTTCTCTGTCCTGCTCCTGCTGTGTTTCCTTATATTTCCTGAATGCTGTCCTTTTTTCCTTAACCTTTCCTGCCACCTCTTTTGTGAACCATAGCATTTTTTTCCTTCATTGTGTTTTATCGATTTGCTTTACACAAAGGCTTGTTGCCTCTGTGATGGCTGTTTTGATTACTCCCCATTGTTCCTCCACTCCTCCTTCTTGCCTGTTTGCTAGTGCTTTTCTGAGACACTCTCTCATTTTCCCAAAGTCAGCCCTCCTAAAGTCTAGTACTCTTGCTTTTGTATGGCTTGACTGTATGGCTGTGTTTATTGTGAACCACACTGTTTGGTGGTCGCTTGTTCCCAGATGGCTACCCACTTCTAAATCTGAGATGCTTTCTCCATCCCCATTTGAAAGTACCAGGTCTAAGATTGCTCCCTCCCGAGTGGGTTCCAGTACTAGCTGTCTGAGGTATGCCCCCTGTAGGGCATCAAGAATGACCCTGCTCTTGGATGTGCCTGCAGCAAAGGTGCTCCAGTTAACATCTGGCATATTCAGGTTCCCCATCAACAATATCTCCCCTTTTTCTGCCATTCTAAGAAAGCCTTCTATCATTTTCTTGTCCATTCCCTCCCCCTGAGATGGGGGTCTGTTTACAACTCCCATGCAGATTGTGGTGCCATTTCCTGTCTCCAGGGTGACCCAAAGTGCCTCATCTGCTCCCTGTTTACTCTTTAGTTCTGTTGCTTTGATCCCTTCCTTTACATAGAGAGCTCCTCCTCCTCCTCTTTTACCCTCCCTGTCTCTCCTGTAGATAGTGTATCTTGGTATGTTGACATCCCAGTCATGGTTCTCTGTGTACCATGTTTCTGTGACTGCCACATTATCCAGGCAACCCTCTTCCATCAAGGCCACTAGTTCAGGGAGCTTGTTACACAGACTATGGGCATTGGTACTCATCACCCTCCACTTTTTGATAGCCTTACCCCTTTTAGTCCCATTTCTGTCCTTACTGCCTTTGCCTTTTTTTACATTTAAATCTGTTCTGCTCCCATATAACTTCTGTACCTTGGTGTGTACCTCACTAATCACCATGTTTTGTGGGGGGAGGCTTGAATTTCCCTGCTTCTTTTCAGTGCCCCCCCTTGGCTAGTTTAAATGCTTGCCAATGAAGCATTTAAACCTCTCACCTAGGATCCAGGTTCCCCCCGGACAGATGCAGACCATCGCACCAGTATAGGTCTGTATCCCTCCAGGTGGCTCCCCAGTCCCCAATGAAGCCAAAACCCTGAGCTCCACACCAGTTTTCATCCACTCATTGAATTCCCTGGTGATAAGTGCCCTAGCATCTCCCTTGCCATAGACATGCAGCACCTCCGGGAAGGTTACCGTATGCGCTACTTGTCTAAGGCCCCTTCTCAACTCTACAAACTCCTCTTGCACTGCTCTGATCCCATTCCTAGCCAGGTCATTTGTCTCTAGGTGGACACTGACATCCAGCTCCCTCCCTCGTGCAGCTCCTCCCATGATCCTGAGGATTCGCTTCCTGTCCCTCCAAGCCGTGGCACCAGGAAGGCACCTTACCTCCCTCTCCCCTTCCTCCCCCATTTCTACCCCCTAATGATTGAGTCCCCACCAGGAGTTGTTTCCTTCCTGTGGGTTCCCATGCCACCCTCCTGTGGGTCTCCTTTGTGAAGGTTCCCAGCATCCTCCTTGGTCTCACTGCAGGTGCCTCCATAGAGGAACCACTATCCACCAAAAGCAAATGAATTGTGGAGGTACAGCTGGAGGGATGCAACTCTGTTCCACCACCTCTCCTCCTTGAGCCCACCTTGGTCCAGCCTCTCCTCTTTCTTGGCAACCTCTGAGGTAGTGGCATTGGCCCTGGTGGTCCCTGGTTGGGGGAGGAGGTTTCTCAAATCCTATCCAAGTCAGCCTGGAGACGGGCATCCTCCACTCTCAGACCAGAGAGGTGCCTGCAAATAGGGCAGCATCGCAGCCTCCAGAATGTCTCCCGGAACACTGCTGCCCCACAGCCATTGCACTGCACCACTCCTATCATGTCTTATTTTGTGTCCTCTCTACTGTTTCTCTGAATGCTTATTCTCTCCTCTCCTTACAGCTCTCACCCTTCCTGTTCTGGGACAGCAACTTCCTATCTTCTTCAATAGCCTCCTTCTTCCTTGCTCAGTGTCAGACCATCAGCAGCTGGGGGGGGGTGAGCTACTTTTTGTACTTTAGGATTGACAAAACCAATGTTTCTCTATGATCCTTTCCTTCCTGTTGACAGTCAAATCCAGTGGCTATAAAAGTAGAACTCGCTTTGGGTGGGTGGGATGGAAGGCAATTAGTAAGAAAAAAGGCTAGCACAAGGAAGTTGTAATTTGACTCACCTGCTTTTACAGTGTCTAAACCACACACCCCCAGTAAGCTCTCTTTCCTCCTGCTGGTTTAGCAAAGTCAGCTGATACAGTACCCTTCACTGCACAGAACTTACACTGACTTTCTTTCTTTTTTTAACCCTAAATAAGACCCCATCTACTTCTAATAAAGTTATCTGTCTACTTAATCTAAACAGACACTGACTCCTGCTGAGATATAAGTTTTAAATGAATAAGAAAATGTAGCTTCTTTTAGTTAGCTGCTTTCTGCTCTACAAGCAAGGCTAGCAACAGGAAGTTGTTATTTGACTCACCTGCTTTTATAGTACCTAAACCACACCCCAGGTAAGCTCTCTTTCCTCCTACTGGTTTAGCAAAGTCAGCTGACAGAGTACCCTTCATGAACCCTGTCCTGCTTCCCTCTCTCCCATCTGTCTTCCTGTATTCCTCAAATTCAAATTCAATAACCTTACTGGCATGACAAGATAGACAGGTTTTACCAAAGTTTATACAACATACAACAAACTGTTCATAAGGTATAAACATACTACAATGTATATAACTATGTTTTATTTCAAAGCTCGTGGTAGGGGTCTATATAGTTTGCAGCTATGTCTGCTACGTCATTTCTTTCACTGAGTAGTATACAAAGTTTAGATTCATCATTCATGTGCTGGAAATCTGCTGTCCTTGGTGATAGCTCTAGAAAACAAGCATTTGTCAATGCTGAATGTTTGCTTGCTGGTATTAGAATTAGAAATGCAGGAGTTAGACAGATGCAGAATAGGAATGGCAGTGAAGTACTGAACTTCACATGAACCCCACCTTTATCCTGTAGAGACGGACAGGATTTGGGGTAAGTTTTTGGGTCATCACTCATGACGGTCAAGCCATGTCACCTCATCCTATTCTGCAGACACCGACACATGTTGAGCTGTGCCTTAGGGTGTTTGGCATTACAGTCAGCCCATTCCATAAGGACATATGTTGAAATGGGTGCAGCATAGGGGAATGGGGTGAAGTCTTGGGACAAAGAGTCCGAGGTACACCTCGATACCTGTCAGTGGCTGGGGGTTGGGGGTGGGATGGCATGAGCAGTACAGCTGGCAATCAAAAGGCACACCCTGATGCCTGTCTGTACAGGGTAGGACATTATGGTTAGAAACCGTAATGCCTCGGGCGTTTGCTGGTATTCACAGTACAAATTTTGAACATGGCCTTTTTGTGACCACACCTCATGAAAGCATTTGGGACCTCTTGTCATGAACAGTGGCAATACGATTTTGTCAATGTGTCCTGAAAACTGACTCTCAACAGCGACAGTGGCATTCTGCACCACATGTACGAAAACACAGATCGGGCAGGATGTGAAGAATGACAGCTGTAATATAGGGAGGTATAAAGAGATGGCAATGTTGAAAATGTGTAGTGGGAATATTAAAAATGCTTGCACTTCTGAGCCCATGTAGACACTGCACAACACATGTGCATAACACAGTCATTTTATGGAGTTTCATCACCAGATTTTCAACATAGGAATTTAACGAGCTGTGGTCATGAACAGTGTCACTGTGATTTTGTTACTATGTCCTGAACACTGATTTCCCACAGCAATCATGCTATTCTACGCTGGAACTGCAAAAACACATTTTGACCAGGATGTGAAAAATGACAGCTGTACTGTTCATAAGGAGTTGTGGAAAAATGGCAATGTTGAAAATCTGGAGTGAGAATATTGTAAATGTGTGAAGGTATGAGCATGCGTAGAAACTGTACAATGCACGCTCTCGTAACACACTCATTTTATGAACTTTTCTCACCAAAATTTCAACATAGACATTTTAGGACCTCTGCTAATGAACAGTGTCACTGTGATTTTCTTAACCTGTCCCAAACAGTGATTTCGCACACTGACTGGGCCATTGTGCGCTACATGCTCGGAAACAAATTTTGGATGAGATGAGAAAAATGACAGCTGTACTGCTCATAAGTAGGTGTGATAAAATGGCAATGTTGAAAATCTGGACTGCAAATATTAAAAACTTGCGCATTTAGAGCGCGCATAGGAACTGCGCAATGCACGCTCATAAAACAGTCATTTTTATATTCGCTTGCATGCATGCGCAAGGAACGTTTTGGGAGAGTAGCACACTTTGGAGGTGTGCCTCTCCCTTTCAATCCACTGCTCTATTGAGCAGGCATGGTGGTCCTGCACCAATGGGTGCGGGAACTGTGTATGACAGCACTGGTCTTTGCTTCAAAGAAAATCACCGCTGTCATACAGAGCACCACATCACAGCACCCCCTGTGTCACGCGGCCCCCCTCCAAAATCTTTGGTGCCACACTGGGAGCCCACCCCAGCATGGCGAACATCCCGCATCATCTGCCGACGGGGGGTACCCAATCCCTCGTCGGCTCCACGGCCCTCCTAAGTCATTCTTCTGCCACACTGGGAGCCCACCCCAGCGTGGCAAATGTCCCAGGTTGTCTGCTGACGGGTGTGCCCAATCCCCCGTTGGCTCCACAGCCCTCCCAAGCCATCCTTCTGCCATGCTGGAAGCCCACCTCAGTGTGGCAAATGTCCCGGGTTATCTGCCAAAGGGTGTGCCCAATCCCCCTTTGGCTCCTCGTCCCCCCCCAGCCATGCTTCTGCCATGCTGGGAGCCCACCCCAGCGTGGCAAATGTCCCATGTCGTCTTTTTTTTTTTTACCTGTAAATCGGAAACGGTCCCATGGCGCTTCTCCGAGTCCCCCTTCCCACAACCCGCACCCACCTACTGTGAACCCAGCCTCCCCACACCCTCACCCCATACTTACCTCCGAGCTCAGCGCGACGATTCGTGGACCGTAACATCGCCTGCACTTTCAAAGCTGACCGAACTGAGGAAATGCCGTAAGCTGTATAATGTGCTAGATAGGGGTTTCAACTTTATTGCATATCTCCAGGCATCTTGGGAATTTTTGCGCAAATTTTCAACATGGGGTTTTGGGACCCCTTCTCATTAATGATGTCACTGTCATGGCGTTATTCTGGCCCGAGGGTGATTTTGCAGTCACTGCGACGAAATCATCGCCTGTGCCTGAACTAATCATGACAGTACATATCATGAAGGGTCCAAAACCATGTTGAATGTTGCAAAATTCAATAAATAGATGTTTTATGGCGTGCATTGCGCAGTTAATACGAGGCTCGTAAGTTCATGAATTTTCAATATTTTCACTCCAGATTTTCAACATTGCCATTTTACCACACCTCCTTATGAGCAGTACAGCTGTCATTTTTCACATCCTGTCCAAAACGTGTTTCCGCCCATGTAGCACACAATGGCACAGTCGGTGTGCGAAATCAATGTATGGGACACATTAAGAAAATCACGGTGACACTGCTCATGAGCAGAGATCTTAAAATGGCTATGTTGAAAATTTGATGAAAAAATTCCAAAAAATTACTGTTTTACTAGCGTGCGTTGCGCAGTTCCTACGCAGGCTCATAAGTTCGTGAATTTTCAATATTTTGACTCCAGATTTGCAACATTGGCATTTTACCACACCTTCTTATGAGTAGTAAAGCTGTCATTTTTCACATCTCACCCAAAACATGTTTCCACCCATGTAGCGCACAATGGTGCAGTCAGTGTGCGAAATCAATGTATGGGACACATTAAGAAAACCACAGTGACACTGTTCATGAGCAGAGGTGTTAAAATGGCTATGTTGAAAATTTGGTGAAAAAATTCCTAACAATGACTGTTTTATGAGCGTGCATTGCACAGTTCCCTCGCACGCTCATAGGTTTGCGAATTATCAATATTTCCACTCCAGATTTTCAACACTGGCATTTTACCACACCTCTTCATGAGCAGTACAGCTGTCATTTTTCACATCCTGCCCAAAACATGTTTCCGCCCATGTAGCACACAATGATGCAGTTGGTGTGCGAAATCAATGTATGGGACGCATTAAGAAAATCACAGTGACACTGTTCATGAGCAGATGTGTTAAAATGGCTATGTTGAAAATTTGGTGAAAAAATTCCTAAAAATGACTGTTTTACTAGTGTGCATTGTGCAGTTCCTACACACGATTGTAAGTTTGCGAATTTACAATATTTGCACTCCAGATTTTCAACATTGCCATTTTGCCACACCTCCTCATGAGCAGTACAGCTGTCATTTTTCACATCCTGCACAAAACATGTTTCCGCCCATGTAGCACACAATGATGCAGTCGGTGTGCGAAATCAATGTATGGGACACATTAAGAAAATCACAGTGACACTGTTCATGAGCAGAGGTGTTAAAATTGCTATGTTGAAAATTTAGTGAAAAAATTCCTAAAAATGACTGTTTTACGAGTGTTCATTGCGCAGCTCCTATGCACGTTCATACGTTCGCGAATTTACAATATTTTCACTCCAGATTTTCAACATTGCCATTTTACCACACCTCCTTATGAGCAATGCAGCTGTCATTTTTCACATCTTGCCCAAAATGTGTTTCCGCCCATGTAGCGCACAATGGCACAGTCGTTGTGTGAACTCAGTGTATGGGACACATTAAGAAAATCACAGTGTCACTGTTCATGAGCAGAGATCTTAAAATGGCTATTTTGAAAATTTGGTGAACAGATTCCTAAAATTAACTGTTTTACGAGCGTGCATTGTGCAGTTCCTACGCACGCTCGTAAGTTTGTGAATTTTCAATATTTTCACGCCAGATTATCAACATTGCCATTTTACCACACCTTCTTATGAGCAGTGCAGCTGTCATTTTTTCACATCCTGCCCAAAACGTGTTTCTGCCCATGTAGTGCACAATGGCGCAGTCGGTGTGTGAAATCAATGTATGGAACACAGTAAGAAAATCACAGTGACACTGTTCATTAGCAGAGGTTTTAAAATGCCAATGTTGAAAATTTGGTGAAAAAATTCCTAACAATGACTGTTTTATGAGCGTGCGTAGCACAGTTCCCACGCACGCTCGTAGGTTTGCGAATTTTCAATATTTCCACTCCAGATTTTTAACATTGCCATTTTACCACACTTCCTTATGTGCAGTACAGCTGTCATTTTTCACATCCTGCCCAAAACGTGTTTCCACCTATGTAGCGCACAATGGGGGTAACAAAAAAGGTCATGCTGACAATTTATTGTGCAAATACCAGCAATCGCACAGGGCATTAGGGTAAAGCACATGCGTGCCAAACACCACTGCAAATACCTGCAAGCAAACGTTCAGCATTGACAAATGCTTGTTAGGAATTTTTTCACCAAATTTTCAGCATAGCTTTTTAAAGACCTCTGCTCATGAATCTGTCCCAAACATTGATTTCGCACACCGAATGTGCCATTGTGCGCTACATGCATGGAAACACATTTTGGACGAGATGTGAAAAATGACAGCTGTACGGCTCATAAGTAGGTGCAATAAAATGGCAATGTTTGAAAATCTGCAGAATTGAAAATGTTACAAATTCGCGAACTTCTGACGTGCGTAGGGTAGCAATGCAGCAAAGTAAAACAGCCATTTTGAATTTTTTCACCAAATTTGCAACATAGGCTTTTTGAGTGCCCACCTCATGAGCACAGACACTGTCATTTAGTTAATCAGTCCCAAAAGGTGATTCCATGCAGTGACCGTGAAATCACCCTTCGGGCTCGATTAACGCCATAACAGTGACAGAATTAATGAGGAGGGGTCCCAAAAAACCCATGTTGAAAATTTAGTGCCAAAATTCCAAAAAATGCCCAAGATATGCACCAAAGTTGAAAAAACCCTATTTATCCCTTTGTACAGCTTATCAGCATTTCCTCAGTTCGCGGTCGGCTTTGAAGAGCGTTGACGTGTTCCCGTTCCACCGAAGATCATCGCACCAGACTTCAGAGGTCAGTATGGGGTGGGGGTGTGGGGAGGCAGGGTGCGAGAGGGTGGGTGTGGGTTGTGGGAGGGGGCCCCCGGAGACCGGCAAGGGACCACTTTCTGCTTTACAGGTACATAACAAAAAAAAAAAAAAGACAACGGTGGATATTTTTTTTTTATTTACAGGAATTTGGCACACTGGGGAGGGCTCCCAGTATGCCAGGAGAGTCTTTTGGGGGGGCACTGTAGCTGATGGGGTATTGGGCACCCCTGTCAGCACACACAAAACCGTTGGGGGATATCATGCCGACGGGAGTGGGCTCCCCATCGGCAGGCAACAAAATGGGGGAGTTACAGCATGCTGATGGGGAGTGGGCTCCCCTGTTGGCAGACAAAGACTGTTTGCGGGGGGGCACATGCTGCCGAGGAGGATTGGGCACCCCTCAGCATTGGGGCCAGTAATATTGTTTGTGAACAGGGCAGCAACTCGCCGCCATGTTCACAAACAATATTACAGCAGCAAGGTTCGCCCAGCAATGACGGGTGGCTCCCTCATTGCAGCAAACAGCTGACGCTGCAATGAGGAGGCGGCCCATGATTGCTGCAGTGAAAACGTTTCAACTTGGTGCAGCTTCTGGAAGCCAGTGTCATCAGCACACTGTGCCTCCACTGGTGCACCATGGCCAAGCCCCATAATGTTGTGCCCCCCCTTGGCTGCTACACTGCAGTGCCTCCCTAACCCGCTTCTCTCCTAAGCTGTCACATTATGTTTCTTGTGCATGCGCAAGCAAACATAAAAATTGTTCTCATATGCAGTTGTATTGTGCACAGTAGAGAATGAAATGCACTTCTCTGGGTACAGAGTCGGGCTTCTTTAGGTTTCCAAATTAATCTGTGTCTGCTCCCCCCATACACACTCTCCTTCCCATCCTCTTTCCCAATCTGTCTGTCTGTCTGTCTCTCTCTCTTTGTGTCTGTCTCGCTCCATCCCTCTCTCTTGCTTGTTTTCATACACACTCTCATCCCTGTTTCTCTTCCAGCTCCTCTTTCTTTCTATTCCTTTCTACATCTCATGTCTCTCTCTCTCTCCCTCTTTCCCTCTTTCTCTCTCCCTTCTTGTTTCCCAGTCTGCCCGTCTGTCTTTCTCTCGCACACACAAACACACATACATTCTCTCTCTGCGGCCCTTTACACACTGTGCCTCTTAAAACATTTTAATTCTGTTAAAATGTTTAAGAGGGTTGTATCCACATTGTAGTATGTCAAAAATCATGCTACGATCTGTGTTCTTAAACTGTTAAAACTCTGCTCCAAGCAAGGCTTTAACACAGTTTAGAAAAGCACTGTTGCATTAACCCATATTTTTTATTTATTTTATTTGTTGTTTAACCAGGTATAGCACACTAAGCTGAAAGCTTTTTTACAGGAGCGACCTGGGAGCACAAGGAGAATAAGTGACTTGCTCAGAGTCACACAGTATGCAAGTGGAAGCTGTGGGATTCGACCCAGGTCTGGTCTGCCAGATGTCACCAGATTTGCAGCTCAGAGCCTTAGACCACTGTGCTATACTGCCTCCTAAATTTTAACAGTAGTGCGCACGTGATCCATGCTTAACATTGGTTGCAGCAACCTGAAGTGAAAGACAAAAATTTTTTTTTAGCCTGGAAATTAAAATAAAACCCTTCTTATCATATATGTCTGTACTCCCAATGAGCTTCTAATTCAAACACTGTACATTTGCCATTACTGGCACCAATGCTCGATTGAAAGAATCAAAGAATTCATTACAGAACCCAAACTGCTTTGTGGTGGTGCAGCAATCATGCCTGGGAACATGCTTGAGCTAGCACGGTGTTGCGGCAAAGTGTGGACACCCTGACTACTATGATAGGAACTTGATTTGAAAACATTTTTGAAAATGTTTTTTTATAACTCTACTCAGTGTGTGGGGGGCCTTCTCTCACTCTCTCCCGGTCTCCCTCATTCTCTCTCTCTTTCTCTGTCCTTGCTTCCTTACCTCTCCCTCTTTCTTTGTCATGTGGCATAACCCTTCAATAGCAAGGCTTTCTTTTTTCAAAACCCATTTATCTAAGTTATGTTTAAATGAGATAATCTAAAATGTGATTAATACTTATGTGCGTTGCTGGTACGCCTCAGACATTACACCCCATGGTTTATATCCTGTATTGCTGTGTGAACATTTGCCTTCATTGAGTCTATTTGTTACTGGTGCCCTCAGATATCACACCCCATGGTTTATATCCTCTATTGCTGTGTGGACATTTGCCTTTATTGAGTCTGTGTGTAATTGGTGCCCCTCAGACATCATACCCCATGGTTTATATCCCCTATTGCTGTGTGGACATTTGCCTTTATTGAGTCTGGGTGTTACTGGTGCCCCTCAGACATCACACCCTGGTTTAAATCCTCTGTTGCTATGTGGACATTTCCCTTTATTGAGTCTGTGTGTTACTGGTGCCCCTCAGACATCACACCCCATGGTTTATATCCTCTATTGCTGTGTGGACATTTTCCTTTATTCAGTCTGTGTGTTACTGGTGCCCCTCAGACATCACACCCTGGTTTAAATCCTCTGTTGCTATGTGGACATTTCCCTTTATTGAGTCTGTGTGTTACTGGTGCCCTCAGACATCACACCCCATGGTTTATGCCCTCTATTGCTGTGTGGACAATTCCCTTTATTGAGTCTGTGTGTTACTGGTGCCCCTCAGACATCACACACCATGGTTTATACCCTCTATTTCTGTGTGCACATTTCCCTTTATTGAGTCTGTGTGTTACTGGTGCTACTCAGACATCACACCCCATGGTTCATATCCCCTATTGCTGTGTGGACATTTGCCTTTATTGATTCTGGGTGTTACTGGTGCCCCTCACACATCACACCCTGGTTTAAATCCTCTGTTGCTATGTGGACATTTCCCTTTATTGAGTCTGTGTGTTACTGGTGCCCCTCAGACATCACACCCCATGGTTTATATCCTCTATTGCTGTGTGGACATTTTCCTTTATTCAGTCTGTGTGTTACTGGTGCCCCTCAGACATCACACCCTGGTTTAAATCCTCTGTTGCTATGTGGACATTTCCCTATATTGAGTCTGTGTGTTACTGGTGCCCTCAGACATCACACCCCATGGTTTATGCCCTCTATTGCTGTGTGGACAATTCCCTTTATTGAGTCTGTGTGTTACTGGTGCCCCTCAGACATCACACACCATGGTTTATACCCTCTATTGCTGTGTGTACATTTCCCTTTTTTGAGTCTGTGTGTTACTGGTGCCCCTCAGACATCACACACCATGGTTTATATCCTCTATTGCTGTGTGGACATTTTCCTTTATTAAGTCTCTGTGTTACTGGTACGCCTCAGACATCACACCCCATGGTTTATATCCTCTATTGCTGTGTGGACATTTCCCTTTATTGGGTCTGTGTTACTGGATCCTCTCAGACATCACACCCTATGGTTTATATCCTCTATTGCTGTGTGGACATTTCCCTTTATTGAGTCTGTGTTACTGGTGCCCCTCAGACATCACACCCTATGGTTTATATCCTCTATTGCTGTGTTGACAATTCCCTTTATTGAGTCTGTGTTACTGGTGCCCTCAGACATCACACCCCATGGTTTATATCCTCTATTGCTGTGTGGACAGTTGCCTTTATTGAGTCTGTGTTACTGGTGCCCCTC
Organism: Neoceratodus forsteri; assembly: GCA_016271365.2. Classification (NCBI taxonomy): domain Eukaryota; kingdom Metazoa; phylum Chordata; order Ceratodontiformes; family Ceratodontidae; genus Neoceratodus; species Neoceratodus forsteri. The sequence continues at coordinate 360,437,745 of JADMNL010000026.1, forward strand.
AGACATCACACCCTATGGTTTATATCCTCTATTGCTGTGTTGACAATTCCTTTTATTGAGTCTGTATGTTACTGGTGCCCCTCAGACATCACATCCCATGGTTTATACCCTCTACTGCTATGTGGACATTTTCAACTCTGTTACAGATCTTTGTGTCATCCGCAAAGAGGCATACCTTTCCTTCCAGACCCTCTGCAATGTCACCTATTAAGACGTTATAGAGGACTTGACCCAGTACTGAGCCCTGAGGTACTTCACTAGTAACCTCCCTTTCTTCAGAATGTGTTCCATTCACTATTACCTTCTGTGTCCTGTTGTGCAGCCAGTTTTCTACCCAGGCTACCACCCTGGGACCCACTCCCAGGCTGGCTAACTTGATTATTAATCTTTTGTGCGAGACTGTGTCAAATGCCTTGCTAAAGTCTAAGAAGATCATATCCACAGCCCCTCCCTGGTCTATTACTTTGGTCACCCAGTCAAAGAACTCAATTAGATTTGTCTGACATGACCTTACTGCTGTGAATCCATGCTGCTTTGGGTCCAGTGCCCCACTGGCCTCTAGGTACTCAACAATTCTTTCTTTCAGAAGTGATTCAATCATTTTCCCCACCACTGAGGTCAAACTAACAGGTCTGTAGTTTCCTGCTTCTGCCTCCTTGCTCCCACTTTTGTGAAGGGGAATCACATCTGCCCTCCTCCAGTCCTCAGGTACCACCCCATCTTCCCATGATTTGTTTAAAAGTGTGGTTAGTGGTGTCACTAGGTCCTCCCTTAGCTCTTTTAGGATTCTAGGGTGAATCCTGTCAGGCCTCATTGCTTTGTCCACCTTGAGTTTTAGAAGTTCTTTCAGTACTCTTTCTTCGTTAAATGGACTGGTATCAACCCCAATATCCAGAGTGCTTCTACTGTTTGGTTTAGGTAACTCTTCCTCTTCTTCTTTTGTGAATACTGAGCAAAAGTATTCATTCATTATCTCTGCCTTTTCACTGTCTCCCTCTGCCCGCCTCCCCTCTCCTTTATTAATCTTCTCTATCCCTCTCTTAACCTTTCTATGTTCCCTAATGTACCTATAAAAGGTTTTATCCCCCTTCCTAACTGAGTTGGCTATCCTTTCCTCGGTTTGGGCCTTTGCTTTTATGACTGCCTTCCTCACTTCTTTCTGCTTTAATTGATACAGTTCCCTGTCGTGCTCCGTCTGTGATTCCTTATACTTATTGAATGCAGCCTTTTTCTCCTTAACCTTCCCCGACACTTCTTTTGAGAGCCATAGTGGTTTTTTATTCCACTTTGTTTTCTTTGTTTCGCACAAAGGCTTGTTGCCTCCATGATGGCAGTTTTGATTTTTCTCCATTGTTTTTCCACCCCTCCTTTCTGGCCATTTGGTAAAGCATTCCTCAGGTATTCACCCATTATGCCAAAGTCAGCCCTTCTAAAGTCCAGTATCCTTGTATTTGTATGGCTTGTCTCCATGGTTGTGTTTATTGTGAAGCACACTGTGCAGTGGTCGCTTGGTTCCACCCCATGGTTCATATCCTCTATTGCTGTGTGGACATTTACCTTTATTGAGTCTGTGTGTTACTGGTACACCTCAGACATCACACCCCATGGTTTATATCCTCTATTGCTGTGTATACATTTCCCTTTATTGAGTCTGTGTGTTACTGGTATGCCTCAGACATAACATCCCATGGTTTATATCCTCTATTGCTGTGTGGTCATTTGCCTTTATTGAGTCTGTGTGTTGCTGGTGCCCTTCTGACATCACACCCCATGGTTCATATCCTCTATTGCTGTGTGGGCATTTGCCTTTATTGAAATTGTGTGTTACTGGTGCCCCTCAGACATCACACCCCATGTTTTATATCTATTGCTGTGTGGACATTTTCCTTTATTGAGTATGTGTGTTGCTGGTGACCCTCACACATCACATCCCATGGTTTATACCCTCTAGTGCTGTGTGGACATTTTCCTTTATTGAGTTTGTGTGTTACTGGTACCCTTCAGACATCACATCCCTTGGTTTATAACCTCTATTGCTGTGTGGACATTTTCCTTTATTGAGTCTGTGTGTTACTGGTGCCACTCAGACATCACACTACATGGTTTATACCCTCTATTGCTGTGTGGACATTTTCCTTTATTGAGTCTATGTGTTACTGGTACCCTTCAGACATCACACGCCATGGTTTATAACCACTATTGCTGTGTGGACATTTACCTTTATTGAATTTGTGTGTTCCTGGTGCCCCTCAGACATCACTCCTCATGTTTCAAATCTATTGCTGTGTGGAAATTTTCCTTTATTTAGTCTGTGTGTTACCGGTGCCTCTCAGACATCACACCCCATGGTTTATATCCTCTGTTGCGCTGTGGACATTTCCCTTTATTGAGTCTGTGTGTTACTGGTGCTACTCAGACATCACACCCCATGGTTCATATCCTCTATTGCTGTGTGGACATTTGCCTTTATTGAGTCTCTGTGTTACTGGTGCCCCTCAGGCATCACATCCCATGGTTCATATCCTCCATTGCTGTGTGGACATTTTCCTTTATTGAGTCTGTATGTTGCTGGTGACCCTCACACATCACACCCCATGGTTTATACCTTCCATTGCTGTGTGGACATTTTCCTTTATTGAGTCTGTGTGTTACTGGTGCCCTCAGACATCACACCCCATGGTTTATACCCTCTATTGCTGTGTAGACATTTTCCTTTATTGAGTCTATGTGTTACTGGTGCCCTCAGACATCACACCCCATGGTTTATACCCTCTATTGCTGTGTGGACATTTCCCTTTATTGAAATTGTGTGTTACTGGTGCCCCTCAGACATCACACCTCATGTTTTATATCTATTACTGTGTAGTCATTTCCCTTTATTGAGTCTGTGTTACTGGTGCCCCCAGACATCACACCCCATGGTTCATATCCTCCATTGCTGTGTGGACATTTTCCTTTTATTGAGTCTGTGTGTTGCTGGTGACCCTCACACATCACACCCCATGGTTTATACCTTCCATTGTTGTGTGGACATTTTCCTTTATTGAGTCTGTGTGTTACTGGTGCCCCTCAGACATCACACCCCATGGTTCATATCCTCCATTGCTGTGTGGACATTTTCCTTTTATTGAGTCTGTGTGTTGCTGGTGACCCTCACACATCACACCCCATGGTTTATACCTTCCATTGCTGTGTGGACATTTTCCTTTATTCAGTCTGTGTGTTACTGGTGCCCCTCAGACATCACACCCCATGGTTCATATCCTCTATTACTGTGTGGTCCTTTCCCTTTATTGAGTCTGTGTTACTGGTGCCATTTCCCTTTGTTGAGTCTGTGTTACTGGTGCCCCCAGACATCACACCCCATGGTTCATATCCTCTATTGCTGTGTGGTAATTTCCCTTTAATGAGTCTGTGTTACTGGTGTCCCTCAGGCATCACACCCCATGGTTCATATCCTCCATTGCTGTGTGGACATTTCCCTTTATTGAGTCTGTGTGTTACTGGTGCCCCTGAGGCATCACACCACATGGTTTATATCCACTGTTGCTGTGTGGACATTTGCCTTTATTGAGTCTGTGTGTTACTGGTGCCCTCAGACATCACACCGCATGGTTCATATCCTCCATTGCTGTGTGGACATTTCCCTTTATTGAGTCTGTGTGTTACTGGTGCCCCTCAGGCATCACACCGCATGGTTCATATCCTCCATTGCTGTGTGGACATTTTCCTTTATTGAGTCTGTGTGTTACTGGTGCCATTCATGCATCACACCACATGGTTTGTGTCCTCTACTGCTGTGAGGTCATTTATGTTTACAGAGTCTGTGCATTACTGGTGCCCTTCTGACGTCACACCCCATGGTTTATATCCCCTGTTGCTGTGTGGACACTTTCCTTTATTGAGTCAGTGTGTTACTGGTGCCCTTCAGACATCATATCCCATGGTTTATATCCTCTATTGTTGTGTGGTCATTTGTGTTTATAGAGTATGTGCATTACTGGTGCCCTTCAGACATCACACTCCATGGTTTATAGCCTCTATTGCTGTGCAGACATTGCAAGCTGTCTTATGCTTCCCCAGCTAGCCTCTCCCTTCTGATACCAGTTCCCCTGTTACATGACAGAAGTGAGAGGGGGAGTTCACAAATGAACCCAGTGTTCTGTAGGCAGTATGATACACATATATTAGGAAACCCAGCATTTGAAGGGGTTTCTCTCTCTCCCTGCTCCCATATTTCCTGTAACCCCCCTGCAAATGCGGGTTCCCAAAAAGTATTCTTTGAGCTTGCCTAATTGCTCACTGCCAGGCTGGTGTCTTGTGTTTTAGCAGTCTAAATGTGATTACCAGAGCCTGTATAGCTTCTGTGTACTGTCACTTTTAGAGCTGCCTGATTGCAGCATAAGTAATCTGAGAGGCAGCTCTGTTGAAAGATGTAACTATTTGCTGAAAATCATTTAGAGTGATAATGATAATGTAGTTTGTCTAACCTGCCTTCTTTATAGCAAGAACTGTTTTGTTTGTCTCCACTATCTTGGTCCTGGACTGCAAATTGGGCCAACCGGTTCTGGTGGGACCTAAAATGTAGCCAAACTACAGGAGCTGTCTGGAGTCAAAATCTGTAGGAACTGTAGTTTGGAGCTTTGTGTGCCTTTTTTGCAACTGAAGGGAGAGCTCTTGCTTTGACTGATAGCCAAGTCGGCCAACTGAATCTTTTGGATCTTGGGGAAGTCCCGTACTACTTGCAGTTTTCAGTTAGTTCTGAGCTGGGAAGTGAAATGATAAGAGCTCATGTGTATTTTGGGCAGCAATCCTGAGTGGATTCACATGGGAAAACTGTGAAAGGGCTGAGTTTTTGGCTTGCATGTCTGCCAGCTGCTCCTGAGAGGGAGAGAAGAGAATTATTTTGGACTAAATTCAAGTTTGCATAAGTAACGTAAGCTACTGAAGTGGGCCAGGCTCAACCTGAAGAAGATTGAAGATTTTGCTGAATGCGATCAGCCTGTCATGAGTTCCAGCTACCCCTAAGCTCCCGGTGTGTGCAGAGACTTTGCGATTGTGACCGAGGAGCGATTTGCCTAGTACAGTAGAATTCCCATACATGTAAATGTGCTATGAGCTGCTAGTGGGTTGTGAGTTAGTTCCCCACTGTGTGAACTGTGTTCTGCTTGCTGGAAGCTGTATCCAGCCCAAAACGGATTGCATCCGAATTTGTCTCCATGCGGTCTGGGCCTTGCCAGACTGGCCCAGCCAGACTACCCTCTGCACAGAGAAGCCATCGACGAGAGACCTGCCTGGAGGCAGCCCCCTGCTCCATGGTTGAACAGGAATGATGCCTCTGCGACTCGTGTGGGCCCTGCTTCTCCTGGCATTCTAGATCAACCACCTGCAGTCTCAATTTTCGTCCAGCCTGTGTCCAGTCTTGGGTATCGTGAGTAAATGCCAGGGTAGCTCCCTGCAGCAACAGCTTAATCTGAGTGTGTCATCTGATTGTCTTGTTGTTTCGTTTACTTTTCGAACTGAGCCCTCTGGCTCCGGATTACAAATATTGTGTACTGTGCATGTTGTGTTTTCCATCACAGGGCCCCAACCAACTGCAACCCCGGGCAACAGTCCTGGCTAGCCATCTCTTCTCCACCTGGGTACCCAGAGGTGTGACTGTGGGGGACTCAAAGCCATGCATAACTGCTTGATTGATATAACCTTTAAGCTAATTAACCTGATTTTGCCCCTTCCTTGTTCAAGTCCCCTGAATAAATCAGATCTAACTTTTTCTGCATGTAATCTGACTGTGGTTCCAGTTTGTGCTCAAAGTACTGTACTGTTGCTATTTGCTGTGCATAACCTTGTTTTACAGGGGGTCCCCAAGTTCGAGCCAGAGGAACCAGCCCTGGTGATAAGTGCAAACATTGTGGGTACTTGTCTGGTGTACCAGAGGTATTGTGAAAGTGAGGATTGTACAGTGTTCAGGCCACTAGAGGGGAAAAAAGGGGGTTACAGTGTCCCAGAGGGCTGTGCCCAGGTTAGCTTGACCACTGCCAACCCTGACCTCCGGGTGGAGGCACCCGTTTCAGAACTCAGGCCCCTTAACCTACTACTAGCCAAGCAGGCAGGGGTAGTAGCCCTTGGGATAGTGCCACCTAGGGGTTACATTTCCCTTTTTCCATCAGTTTCTGAGCTTGTAGGAATGTAGAATTCCATCAGCTGAATTCATTCCAAATGGCAATTCTACTTCTGAAATGCTCTTCGGAATTTCTTTTCTAATTTCATGGAATTCTGAAAAGCATTTGTATGTAAACCACAGAGTAACATTCCATGGCTCTACGATGCCAGTTTGACAACTAGGTTATCATTTAACTTGAAAGTACTATGCTGCCTCCTCATTGTACGTGGACTCATTCAGTCCTTGTCTGTTACCCAATGTTGCTTGAGTACCTCCCTCTGTACATAGCATCTGTATCTGTGTAGTAATGTGGAGTCAATTCCTTTTGTATATTGCCTTGATGATTGTATGGAACTTCTGTCAAATGTATTCAGTCTATTTATTTGTATTTAGTCTGGAACATTTTGCTCTGTACCTTATTGCTCTCCCAGGTCACTTCTGAAAAAGGAACTGTAATTGTCTCAATGGGCCCACCTGGTTACCAAAATTCAATAAATAAATAAATGTTGACGCTAGTTGGGGTTGACATAAGCCTGACTGGAGACCCCAGCTGTTTTTCCACTGGGGGCTTTGTCCCTGAACCACCCATGTTGGGGGCTGTGCCCTCCCCCCCCGAACTAATGCATTATCAGCTCTGAGTCAGAGTTGATTAAGGGAAGGGGTGTAGGACAGGGAGGTAGAGGTTCTCCCACTCGATTACACTCACTGTAATGGTCTTGCCATCGGGTGGGCATACCATATTCCACAGAGTATGTAGTCTGCAGAATACTATTCCTGTGATTTGTGGAAAATGAATCCGCAGTTTCCTTAAACCACTGAATCCGGGGGCCAGCCCAACAGTGCAGTGGCTAGATTTCCGCTTGTGACACTGGGAACCTGGGTTCAGGAATGGACTCGGGGAACCTGAGGGCCAGCTGGGGAAGAAAGATTGAGCGTCCCATGGACTTCTCTCTTTCTCTAGGGGAGGGAGGGATAGCAAGCCCAGTGCTTGAGGGACTCCTGGTGGAGGCCGGGAGAACCACAGGTGACCAGAGCCTTGAAATAGGAGGGGTGGGGTGGACACAGGATGTCACTGCTCACCCCTGCCCCTGGAGTAGCTCCAAAAAATGATGCTGCTTGACACCCTACATGAAGCCTGCCCTTGACTTCAATTAGCTCTCTCAGGCTGGCTCCTTGAATGATCCTGTTGGCTGTGACATTATAGTCAGTGCTGCAATCCCACCCTGGGGGGTAAGCCAGGGGGTATCAAGGAGCCACACCCAACATAAGAGTGGGAGTGGAAGTGGAGGGTCCGTGACTGTGCTGAGGTACTGGGAGGTTGTCAGCAGAAAAAGTGGAATAAATACAAACAAAAACACTGAATAATATTCTGCAGTTTATGTTAACAGCAGATTACTAACCTGCAGTTAAAAAAAGCTTCATTTAGGAATTTCAGAAATCCATTTCTAATTCTGTTGAATCTCGGGGAAAGTGGAATCTGAAAGTTTCATCCAGCTCTGTAAGTTTATTTAACCCAGACACAGCTATAGGAACCACCTTATGATTCCCTCGACTTCAGTACCTCCCCTACCTCCCTTCAATATCAGCTGAAGCTCCTCCCCTCTTTCCCTTGCTCTTGTCTTCCTTCCCCCAACAGTCTCTCATATATTGTCAATAATGCTCTACATCCTTACTATGACCTGCTTGCTTCTCATGTACTGTATTAATGTGTTCTGCCTTGGCACATTTTGTACCATTGAATTTGTCTATGCTTTGTATTGGTTTTATCCTTTGCTCTGCTCCCCAGGTCACACCTGGAAGCGAGCCTCTGCTCAACGTGTCTTTGCCAGCCAACAATTTTCAATTGATAAATAAATAAATTAAATAATTTTTAGTTTTGCACTACATCTGTAACACCCTGCCAGAGGAAGTGATGGGGGCTGAAACAATCACGGGTTTTAAGAATGCATGGATAGACATAAAGGAATTCTGGAGGTCAGGGGTAAGGGGCAACAGACTTCCTGGGAAACATAAACTGAACTTACAAACTTAAATGGGCAGACTGGGTGGGCCATAGGCCCTTATCTGCCGACACTGTCTATGTATCTATGTATCTGCATAGGAGAGCAGCAGCATGGGGGAGTGGAAGTTATTATGTTTGCTTGCACACATGTGCAAGAAACATAGTGCTATCATCCGAGTTTTCGGAGGTGTGTCATCCCCTCTTCCAATTCAGTCAGTGTGTTGGCAGGCACGGCCCCTGTCGGCCAATGCATGCTGGAGCTGTCTATGACAAGCTCCAAAATGCAGTGGCATACAGTTGAAAGGGGAGCTATGCTTCAGTGAGCAGCGGTAAGATATTACCTGCTCATGCGCAGCTCCCCTACACACACACACACACACACACACACACACACACACACACACACACACTGCGCATACTGCGTGCTGCCCCCCTCAAGGCACACACGTATAGCCGACGGGGGTGCCCAATCCCCTGTCGGCTGTGCTGCGCTCCCCCCCAAAGCCTTCCAAATGCCACGCAGGGTGCCCACTCCAGCGTGGAAACTCAATATGTATAGCTGATGGGGTGCCCAATCCCCCGTCGGCTTCACTGTTCCCCCCCCCGAGTATAGGGTGCCACACTGGAGCCACCCAGCATGGCAACAGATGCCATGGCTGACGGGGTGCCCAATCCCCATCGGCTCACCTCCCCATCTGTCCTTCTGCCATGCTGGGCCCATCCCAGCATGGAGCGATCTAAGCTCTTTTTTTTTAAATACCTGTAAAGAAAAATGGTCCCACACAGTCTTCCTGACCTCCTCCCACAACCTGCACCCACCCCTGTGCACCCTGCCTCCCCAGACCCCTCACTCAATACTTACTCGAGATTGGCGCAATGATCTGCGGTGGACTGGGAACACGCTCTGCACTCTTCAAAGCCACCGCGAACTGAGGAAATGCCAGTAAGCTGTATAATGGGATAGACAGGGGTTTTTCAACTTTGTTGCATATCTCAGGCATTTTTGGAATTTTGCAAATTTTCAACATGGGCTTTTGGGACCCTTCTCGTGAATGATGTCACTGTCATGGCGTTATTCAGGCCCAAAGGGTGATTCGCGATCACTGCACAAAATCACCTTTTGGGCCTGATTAACAAACAACACTAGCCAGCATTCATAAGGTGGAGCTCCCAAGAAGCCTATTTTGAAAAATTGGTGGATTCAAAAAATGACTGTTTTACGAGTGCATTGCGCAGTTCTTACGCAGGCTCGTAAGTTCGCAGATTTTCAATATTTTCACTCCAGATTTTCAACATTGCCATTTTACTACACCTTCTTATGAGTAGTACAGCTGTTATTTTTCACATCTCACCCAAAACATGTTTCCACCCATGTAGAGCACAATGGCGCAGTCGGTGTGCGAAATCAATGTACAGGACAAATTAAGAAAATCACAGTGAAACTGTTCATGAGCAGAGGTCTTAAAATGGCTATGTTGAAAATTTGATGAAAAAATTCCAAAAAATGACTTATTTTACAAGGCGTGCGTTAGAAGTTCCTACGACGCGCTCGTAAGTTTGCGACCTTAATATTTTCATTAGATTTAACATTGCCATTTTATTAACTTCCTTATGAACAGTACAGCTGGCATTTTTCATATGTTGCCCAAAATGTGTTTTCGCACATGTAGCAAACAATGGCGCAGTCGGTGTGCAAAATCAATGTACAGGACAAATTAAGAAAATCACAGTGACACTGTTCATGAGCAGAGGTCTTAAAATGGCTATGTTGAAAATTTGATGAAAAAATTCCTAAAATGACTGTGTTTTACGAGGTGAGCATTGCGCAGTTCCACGCACCTCGTAAGTTCATGACTTTGTAATATTTTTCAGTCCAGATTTTCACCAGTGGCATTTTACATACTTCCTTATGAACAGTACAGCTGTCATTTTTTCACAGCATGGCTGAAGTGTGTTTTCACACTTTCAGCGCAGAAGATCACGATGGTCACTGTGGAAATCATTGTTGGACAGATAAAGAAAATCACAGTGACACTGTTCATGATCGGAGGCACCAAAATGCCTGAGTTGACAATCTGCTGTAAAAATCCCCAACCTAATTATATTACGGGGTCGTTGCACAGTTTCTATATGCTTCCGTGACTTCACTGTTTTTTTATATTTTTACTGCAGATTTGCAACATTGCCAATTTTTACACCTCCCCATGAACAGTACAGCTGTCATTTTTACATCCTATTCGGAATGTTTTTGCACCTGTGGTGCTAAATGCCGTAGTAGCTGTGCATAAGCAGCGTTCGGCTAACAAACTGGTATTCCCCCTGTTCATGAGGTGGGGTCACAAAAAACACATGTTGAAAATTTGGAGTGAAAATACCAACAAATGCCTGAGGTATTAGGGTTTCCAACCATAATGACCAACCCTGTAGAGAATGACAGGCATCAGGGGAGTGACTTGGGATTCTTGCCTGTAATGCTCATACCATTCCACACCCTGCAGCCAGTGAGAGGTATCGAGGTATGCCTTGGACTCTTCGTCCCCAAAGTTCACCCCATTCTCCTATATCGCACCCATCTCACTGTATTTCCTAATGGAATGGGGTGCATAAGGGCCAAAGACCCCAAGGAACACCGTGACACTTGTCAGTGTCTGCAGGGTGGGGTGTGGTGAAATGGCATGGCCGTTATGCCTGACGACCCAAGAGCACACCCCAATGCCTGTCACTCTCTGCAGGGTGGTGGTGGGGTTGGTTTCAGTTCAATACTTCACTGCCATTCCTATTATGCAGCTCTGTAACTTCTATACTACCACTGCCAAGGCCAGCAAGCAAACATTCGGCATTGACAAATGCTTGTTTATTTAATGTCGCCAACAACTGAGCCAGAGTCATCGGTGGGATCTGAGATGGAATTCCTCACCTCAGTAACAGGGGCTGGGAATGTAGAATTGCACAGCCTCACTCAGATGGAAGGGTAACAAGTTTTGTTTACAAAGTAATATGGTGAAAAGCAAGCCACCAAAGGGAAATGGCTAGTACAGTAACCCCTTGCTATAGCGCACCTTGCTATTGCGAAAACTCAGATATAACACATGGCTCTCATGTCTCCCAATGTTACAGCTGCTTTATAAACTTGGCCCACCCTCCCAACTCAGAGACTCTGAGACCAATGTTGTTCAATATGATTTTTATTTTATGCTCAGAACAAACTGAACAAAACATACTCTGCATAAGATAAATATTGTACCATACTGTGAATGACATAAGTCTCAGAGTCTCTGAGTCAGTTGGGGGGTATGTTTTCAAAGCAGTTGGAACAGTGGGAATGTAAACTGTCCTGCCTAATTAGCTCTTCCACTACAGCCGCAAGCAAATGTCTCCTCATACCATCAGTCACATTCCCACCCCAGACCACGGCTTCTGAAGCACCTCCTGAAGCCCAAACTAAAGCCCACTAGTTGCTGGCAGCCCTCCACCAATGTACAACAGCAGTCTCTTGCTATTGCGGAGCGCTTCCATCCAGCTCATACTCCTAATCACACTGACCGCGACCACACAAGATCTTTGCTTGTTCCCAAAACGAAGGTACTATTCCACATTTTTTATTTAATACATCTCATCTATACATTTTAAAAAAGACTGGTAATGGTTACTGTGTCAGAGGTCTAGTTACCGTCTAAGGGGGATACAATCTTAAAAACAGAGCAGTCTTTGTTGTGTATTTCAGCATCCCTCGCTGTAATGAATCGGTAGCTATAACGAATGCCAGTTATGACTCGCGATTCGTCTGTTATAGCGAGGGGTTAATGTAATTCTTTTATTACTGTAATTTCATTAACAATAGGATGCAAAAAGAAAATGGTTACACAATTTCTTACTGTTAAAAAAAGCAGAGTCCTCCTGTCCCATCTTTGAATGAATATCAGATATTTGCCCCTGAATGGTGTTGCTCTTCTCTTTAATTTCTCTCAGGTTTTCCTCCATCTCTCTCAGAATTCCTGCTTTTTCTTCCTTGAGCTGTTGGATCAGCTGCCGTTCCTTGTCATGGAGAAACTGGTGCAGTTTGGCAAACTCTGACGTAATGTGCTGCTCCAAACTCTGGGCATTCTCCTGAAAAACAATAATCATGCTGTGAAATGACAGGACTGATTGTAGTTTAGCAAAAACAAAAGCTGATTCACTCACTTGGATGTCTGAGATCTTCTGCTCTTGCTTGTTCTGGAGTTCTGTGAGCTTTTTCAGTTCTGATTCTAGGGGAGATGAGGCTGTTTGTAGCTTTTCCTGGAGAGATACAAACAGTATGAAATGAATAAGTACTGAGAAAGGCATGTTATTCAACTACTCTACTGTGTCAGCAGTCCTAACACAAAACAGAGTGTGTCAGGGTGGCACATTATGAATGCTTGAGGTGGTGTGGCAAGATGCAAAACTGAGCACCTAAAATCCTACCAAGAACACATTCTGGAGTGCATTACTGTGATTATACATGCAATGGAATTCATTTTAAAAATATAAATGTGACAAGCTGACCCTGTAGAGCAGAGGGCTGAGGCGACGGCACCTTACCTCAAGCTACATTAGCGACCTTGGTTCAGGAATTACCTTGGGTCACCGGGGTGCCAGCTTGGAGGGGGGAGGGTTGGAGTGGGAGTGAAAAACAAAAATACAAAAAATATGTTTGGGAAAAAAATCACATAAATGTGACTGAGATTCTTTTATAAATAAAAGCAAGAGCAGAATGCAGGTTCAGTCAGTGGCGTCATGCCCATAGGGCCTGAGGGGGCATGTGCCCCCCCCAATATTTTTGTGCAGGCTATTTAAAAAATATTTATTATTTTATTTTTTATTCTCTGAATGGTTGAGGAAAAAAAGGTTGTTTTTTCAAGGTCTTTTTGGTGGGGGGTGGGCGTTCCAATTCGATTGGTGTATGGCGAGATGACTTGAGAGCCGCCGGTGGTTTTAAAAAAATGTACTTGCTCCCGCTGTGCTGGCAACTGGCTTCAGGGCTGAGCTGAGCACCTGTAAAAACAGAGACAGACACACAGTTGATTGATGATAACTTCCAAGCAGCCAGCAGTCAATCACAGCCGAGGCACAAAAAAATAGATCACGTGGCAAACTGGTTCATTCTTCATCGTCAACGATTTACTGCTGCTGAACCAGGCCAGGCGGGCAGCTGTACACTGTCACTCACCTAAGTTCAGGATCTCATACCCAACCCTTTGCTTTGCTTAGTTTAGTAGTTAGTTTCCTGATTTAATTTATTTTAAAAGTTATGGTATCGCGGCCCACCTCTCCCCAGTCGATGAGTCCTCCTGTGACAGTGTCCGACTGAGTAGGGATGCAGAGGCAGGAATCGCAGGGCTTCTGAAGCAGACAGTAACCCGAAAAACTGGAAGCTAAAGATATTTGTGGCCAGGGTGAATTATTTTTCTATTCTCCTCTCAGCATAACTTTTATGGCACTGGTGGGGTCGTATAACCTATAATCATTTAATGAAATTCACCTCCTGGGCAGTATTTTGACTTCAAAAGAATGTAAAATGATAATGATTTGCAATTTTCACGATCTATACCTTTTTCTGTTGTGGGGACGAGTCATAGTGTGCTACAGGGCAAAATTTCATGGGTACAGTGTGCCAGTAACATATGTGTAACCCCAGCCCGGTATGCCGTTTGTCTTTGACAGCTCTACCAGGTGGGCTGGGTTCGGAAGGTATATGTCACTTGGCACAAAGGCTAGGTTTGGCTACTCTGCACAGGGGCACCCAAGTAATTCTGAACACAGGAAGCAATAACTGTAATGTCCAATACCAGAAGTGGGATTCTAAAGTGTGGCTTTTATTCACATCCAAACAAAATAAACAAAGCATAGATGGACCCCCACGGGGCTACACTCCTGGTAATGCAGATTAAAGGAGACCAGAACACTTCTTCATCACTTTCGCCCTCAGGCTGTACAACACACTGGGTACACACCCCAGACTTTTACGCTGCTTTGGGTTACACAGCCCAAACTTGTACACTGTTCTGGGTATTCCCTGGCCCGGCTCCCTTGCCAGCCACTTGGACATCTTCCATATATCATGGAAACATTTTCTAGTGGCTCCCTAAACCACCTAAGAGCACCTCTGCTTCATCAGGTAATCTTCCTCTTAATCCTATGTCTGGGTACTTTCCTCAGGCACTGGCCAAGTACCTGAGGGAAAGCAAAAGGTGTCTCAGAGCAAATCCGTAGAGGTGAATTTGGTTACTACTGATGGAGGGGTCTCCTACCTCTCGCTCTCACAATTCATACCTGGCCATTTCTCTGGACTATAAACACCTCATCCTTTAACACTTTGCTGTGTAGATTCTTGCTAAATGTATTTCACATTCCATCTACTTGTCTTGCTTCCCATTTGTGCTGGACTTGAACATACTTATTAGTGTCTTTGTCCATTACTCTAGACCCCCCACAGAGTTAAGCAGTCCAATCCCCACATCTTCCAACTGTACTTGGCTGTCTTTTCCTGACCCCACAGTAACAGTCCCTTTAGTTTCATTCTGTTCAGGTGAAAACACTTGGCCCTTTTGCAGAGCAAACTCACCCTTCGGTTGCAGGTGCCCCACATGCATTTCCTCCACAAGGAATCTTCCTTTCGGAGCTTCTGATGCCGCAACACAACTCAAACAGGCAGCTTCTTTCCCTTAGCCGGACCCAGTGGGGTTGCCCCTGGAAAACAGGCTGATATCTTCCTCCCATCCCCTCAGGGATGGGGATCTGAATCACTGAAAGCAGTCTCCACCACTTCAATTACCAGTTCCTGTGTTCCACTTTGGGTGGAAATACACACCTTAACAAAAGTAGCTCTGAACCAGAGCTTAAAGCTCTGAGAGCGTGCACACACTCTGCTGCACTACAATCTCTCTCTCGGACTACACACAGATTGGCTTCAAATTCCCCAACATTCTACTCTAACCTCCAGCTGCAACATTCCAGTGTGGGTTATGCAGCTGCGACAGTTCTAAAATGATGTCATCCCTCAGTCTCACCTGAGACTGAGAACAGAGTGAGACAGTGTGAAATCCATTTAACTGGAGTTTCACAAGCTGCCTTCCCTGCCTACCACTAGGTCTTACTGGGATTCTAGTAACCCTGGGTAACAGGGGGGTTACATATGCACTGTGCATATTATATGCACAGTGCATATGTTAGTGGTGGACTGTATCTCTGACATTTTGCCCAGGGCCTGTAGCACACTATGCCTCGTCCCCGCAAGAGAATGAACGCAACCCATAAGTACCGTGCCACATAGTGCCATCGGCAGCCAGTCCCTAAATTCAATACCTGGTGCTTGCCGCCTACCAGCAGTTTTTATTTATTTAAAATATCTGGTCTTCTGACAGTGAGAATAGCACTCCTCACAATGTGCCTTCCTCTCGACTAATGCCTACTTCACGACCAAGGTCGCATATTAGCACAGCCGCTCCTTGGCTGTTCAAGGGGGAATCCCATTCAGCGCAGTAATGCTCCACTGTGGAGCTGTGGCTTGACTCCATGACTCCACCCTCACTGAGGCCTCAGGGCATTGCAGCTACCGCTCTGAGTCTGCATTAATTTAAACAGGGCACAAACCTTAATATAAAAAAAACAACACTTTGTTGCCTTTACCCATGCTGGCCCCAAATACCACTTGACCACCAGGACTAAGGCTATTACTCACTAGCCTGGGCAACCTGCTCACTAGCCCTTGGCTACCAACCGCTGCACCCATTATTTTTTCTACAACAGGGTGACAGGCAAGTTGCAAAAAATGTCAGTGTATGAGTGTATGTTTTGTGTAAGGGGTGTAGGAAATCAATCCTCCATCCGCTTAGCTTATTCTTACCAGCACTAATTAATAATATGCTCACCACCTTTTTTGTTTTATTCACACAGTCTACCCTTTCTTTCCAGAAGATCCCTAGCTCTGGACCTCTCACCAGGTGACCCCCCTAGAAAATAGTTTATTTTTTTTTATTTTTTTATTTTTTACCCTTGTAAGTCTGATGAGCAAATTGCCTGTTTTCACAGACGACAAGCAATACAATAAACTAAAAACAAAAACAATAACATACAATACATTAAGATACTTCACATTTAAACATTTAACAAATACATTCTTGAGTAAACTGTAAGCACTTTTTTAACTTTAATTTAAAAGAGAATATAGAATTACAGATTGATATATCACATGGGAATAAATTAAAATAACTTGGTCCCCTATAAAACAATGAGCATTGTTCCGAGGTTCTCTTAAAGAACGGAATGTTAAATGTAAACTTTGACTGAGTTCTAGTGCAATTAGAATTAACATATTTAGAAAAAAAGTGAATTCACTGAGTTAGGTAACAAATCAACTTTGATTTTTAAATAGAAACAAACACATCTTAAACTGAATTCTGTCTGTAACCCCCCCTACAAATGGGGGCTCCCAAAAAGTCTTCCTTGAGCTTGCCTAAATGCTCACTGCCCAGCTGGTGTCCTGCATTTTAGCAGTTTAAATGTGTTGCTAGAGAGTGCCTGCATAGCCTCTGTGTACTGTCTCTTTAAGAGCTACCTGGATTGCAGTTATAAGTAATCTGAGAAGGAGCTCTGTTGAAAGATATAACTATTTGCTGAAAATCATTTAGAGTGTTAATGATAATGTTGTTGGTCTAACCTGCCTTCCTTGCAGCAAGGACTGCCTTGTTTATCCCCACCATTTGGCCCGGGACTGTGAATTGGACCAATCAGTTCTGGTAGGACCTAAAATGGAGCCGGACTACAGGAGCTGTCAGAAGTCAAAATCTGTAGGAATTGTAGTTTTGGGCTTTTGGCGCCTTTCTGCAACTGAAGGGGGAGCTCTTGCTTTGGCTGACAGCTGAATCAGCCAACCGAACCTTTTGGATCTGAGGTAAATCACCAAACTGCAGCTGTTTAAGGCAGATCTAAGTTGAGAGCTGAAGAAGCAAGATGCTTGAGACATTTTCTGTGGAAGGCCTGAGTTTTGATGCCTACATGTCTGCCTGCTGCCCTGAGAGGGGAAAGAGAATTGTTTTCAGACTGAATCTGAGTTGTGTGACTAAAGTAAGCTACTGAAGTGGGCCAGGCTCAACCTGAAGAAGACTGAAGATTTTGCTGAATGCGATCAGGCTGTCAGGAGTTCCAGCTACCCCTAAGCTCCCGGTGTGTACAGAGACTTTGCGATTGTGACTGTGGAGCACTTTGCCTGGTACAGTAGAATTCCCTTACAGGTAAATGTGCTTTTGAGCTACTGGTGGGTGGTGAGTTAGTTTCCCACTGTGTGAACTGTGTTCTGCTTGCTGGAAGCTGTATCCAGCCCAAAACGGACTGCATCTGAATTTGTCTCCATGCATTCTGGGCCTTACCAGACTACCCGCTGCACAGAGAAGACATCAATGGGAGACCAGCCTGGGGATCAGCCCCTGCTCCACGCTTGAACAGGAATGATACCTCGGTGACTCGTGTGGGCCCTGCTTCATCTGGCATTCCAGATTGACCACCTGCAGTCTCGATTTTTGTCCAGCCTGTGTCCAGTCTTGGGTATTGTGAGTAAATACCAGGGTAGCTCCCTGCAACAATAGCTTAATCTGAGTGTGTCATCTGATTGTCTTGTTGTTTCTTTTCCTTTATGAACTGAGCCCTCTGGATCCAAATTACAAATAGTGTGTACTGTGCATGTTGTACTTTCCATCACAGGGCCCCAACCAGCTGTGACGCCGGCCAACCCCGGGCAACAGTCCTGTCTAGCCCATCTCTTTTCCACCTGGGTACCCAGAGGTGTGTCTCTGTTGGGGGATTCAAAGCTCATGCATAACTGCTTGACTGATGTAACCTTTAAGCTAATTGACCTGATTTCACCCATCCCTTGTTCAAGTCCTCTGAATGAATCAGATCTAACTTTTTCTGCATGTAATCTAACTGTGGTTCCAGTTTGTGCTCAAAGTACTGTGCTGTTGGTATTTGCTGTGCATAACCTTGTTTTACATGGGGTCCCCAGGGTCAAGCCAGAGGAACCAGCCCTGGTGGTAAGTGCAAACAGTGTGGGTACTTGTGTGGTGTACCAGGGGTATTGTGAAAGTGATTATTGTACAGTGTTCAGGCCACTAGAGGGGAAAGAGGGGGGTTACAGTGTCCTGGAGGGTTGTGCCTAGGATAGCTTGACCACTAGCAACCCTGACCTCTGGGAGGAGGCACCTGTTTCAGAACTTGGGCCCCTTAACCTGCTACTAGCCAAGCAGGCAGGGGTAGTAGCCCTTGGGATAGCGCCACCTAGGGGTTACATTTTGGAGGCCTAGATGGGCCTAGCGGTCCTTATCTGTGTCAAAGTCTATGTTTCTATGTTTCTATGAGGCACCGCTGGGATTTTGTGTCTTCTAGTGGCCAAAATGACAAATGATTGTCAAACATAATGGCTACCCCAACAAAAGTGGCTGTGAACCAGTTGGTGGGGTGGTGTACAGGGCAGGAGATTGACCCTCACAATGCCCTGCTTGTATTGGATATTCCCCTGAACATTGGTAAAGACGCTGTAGAAGTAGTACTTTCCAAAGTTGAATGTATAACAAATGCTGTGGTGGTGGGGTGACAGGCTGATTTGACCACCCAAACTTTCATGGCCTTAGTAGAGTGTAGTGACCCAGTGGAGAGTCCCAAAGTGCCACGGACTATTTCCCCAGAAGGGCACCCCAGTCACCTTCCAGTGACTGATGGAACGAGCGGTGGGAGGCATGAATTTGCTGGAATGCTCAGTGTACCTGGACGATGTCATTCGGGAGATCCCTATAGGAGCATGAGAGTCAACTGTTCAAAATACTAGACTGACTGGAAGATTTCAGCCTCAATCTGTCCATCGACAAGTGCCAGTTTTTCCAAACCTCTGTGAAGTATGTGGGGCACATAAAATCTACAGAGGGGATAGAGACTGATCCTAGTAAAGTTGAAGCCTTGACCACTTGGTCCCAGCCCCACAACTTAAAAGAACTACAATATTTCCTGGGATTTTGTGGCTACTACCACCAGTTCATAAAGGACTATTCCAAAGTGATTTGGCCACTCTTGAATCTTACCTAGGGTTACCCTCCTACCAATTGGAAATACAAAAAAGGGACAGTCAAAGAACCAGACAAAGCATATTTCTGCCCAGGTGAACTTTATGGGTCCCGTTGGATGCCTGACTGTGAAGCAGCTTTCCAAAAAGTCATATACCAGCTCACCCATGCCCCCATCCTTGCTTATGCTGATCCCACCAAACCCTATGTGCTGCATACTAATGCAAGTCTGCAGGGTCTAGGAGCTGTACTGTATCAAGACCATGAGGATGGTTTGAGACCAGTGGCATTCACCAGTAGTAGCTTGACGCCATCAGAGCGAAACTACCCTGTACACAAGTTGGAGTTCCTTGCGTTAAAATGGGTCATTGTCGACCAGTTTCATGATTACTTCTATGGGGCGAAAATATTGGTGAGGACTGACAATAACCCATTGAACTATGTACGCACTTCAGCTAAGTTAGACACCACAGGGCACCGGTAGCTTTCTGCATTGTCAACATATGATTATGCTGTCAAATACAGACCAGGCCTGAATCATATTGATGCTGATGCCCTATCCCGAAGGCCCATTTCCAAGAGCGACTGGGTCAGGCTGTCTGAACCTGACATCCAAGCATTGTGCCAAAAATGTGATAGAAATGAACAGATTGCTTAGTAGATTGCTTGGGCCCCTCTGACATCTGCATACCAGTGGTGTATTGCCACTTCTCTGCTCTAGATATTAGTGCACTACCTCAGTTTGACAATGTCAGCATTCAGTGGGCTCAGTCCCAAGCTCCTATGATTCAGCCAGCACCTGACGCTCTTCTTGCAGGAAAAGATGTGTCCAAGTTGCATTCCTCTGATCTTTGAGCTGCTTTATTGCTTCCCCAGGTTGATGCTGCTTAATCAGTTGTTGTATAGAGAGACAGTAGATTGGGGTGGCCAAACAGACAAGCAACAATTGGTCCTGCCCACGGCCTTCTAATATTTGGTACTGAGGTCCCTCCACAATCATATGGACCACCTCAGTATCAACTGGACCCTTGCCCTAACAATCTCGATTCTACTGGCCCAAGATGGAGGCCAATGTTGAGCACCATGTAAGGACTTGTAGTCACTGCCTGCAGAGAAAAGCCCTGCCTCAGAGGGCTGCCCTCCTTGTCAACATTACTACCAGCATCCCAATGGAACTAGTCTGTATAGACTTCTTGAGTTTAGAGCCTGATCAGTGAAACATTGGCAATGTGTTAGTGGTTATGGACCATTTCACACGGTATGCACAAGCTTTTCCCATCAAAGATCAAAAAGCATCTACCATGGCCAAGGTGCTAGTGGAAAATTTCTTCGTCCACTATGGTGCACCCCATCGAATTCACTCCGATCAGGGCTGGGACTTTGAGAGTTGGCTAATCAAAAAAACGCTCTCTCTATGGGGGGTGTGAAAGTCAAGAACCAACCCTTATCACCCGCAGAGGGTTCCACAACCAGAACTCTTTAACCACACCCTGCTAGACATGCTAGGCACCCTCCACCCAAAAGATCAGCATACATGGAGCCAGCAGATTAGCACCTTAGTACACGTATACAATTGCAAGAAGAATGATGCTACCGGGTCCTCTCCCTACCACCTCATGTTTGGGAGAGAGGCCTGGCTGCCTGTTGATGTCTGTTTTGGGGTTTCTCCCGATGGGGTCCAAGTTGAAGATTACCTGCAATATGTACAAAAACTGAAAGCTCAATTGAGCCATGCCTATCAACTGGCCCAGACAATGGCTGCCAAAAGAAATCTAGCCAACAAAGAGAGACATGATAGAAAAGGAAAGGCTCAAGAGCTTAGGCCTGGAGACCATCTGTTGTGAAATTTAGGATTGCATGGTAAACACAAAATTGCTGATCGATGGCACCATCTTCCCCATGTCATAGTTGGAAAGCTGGATGATTTGCCAGTGTACAAAGCATGCCCAGAGAATAACTCCAAAGTGGTCAAGACCATGCACCGTAACCACTTGCTACCTATTGCTGAACCCACTGAGATTAATTCTCCTGGACCAGTGACCAGTGCTGCTGCAAGAAAGAGATGGAGTCAGCCTGCCTACGTGGTTGCCGATTTAAGACTTCCCCCACAGCAGGTCCAGAATGAGAGTGATTGCCAGTCTAACTCGGATGACAGTGAGTGTGATAATGCCTATTATCTCTTATATGAACTGAGTCAGTTGTTTCGTGGAAATCCTATGTTGAATTATCGGGATGAAGCTGAGCCTTCTGGGCTGCCTAACTCCCCAGCATCATCCTTGGAGCCAATGCTCTCTGAAAGTGAAGTGCAAAGTATCATGTCTGAGGATGCTGAGTCTTTGTGTATTGTGGAACTGTATGATTTGCCCGAAGGAGAGGCTGATGTTATGAGTCTTTCTGGTGACATGCCAGAACTTGAGAACCACTATGAGAGTGCTGATAACCCCCTTCAGTGCCAGAATGTCTTCAAAATGAGCCAAGTGTTGTAGAAACAGAGCCTACAGAGCAAGGGGCTGACAGTGCTCCAAGTTTGGACATTCCTACCCAGGCAGAGGCACCGCTCACAAGTGATGAAAGTTCCAGGACCAGTGTTGAGAGTACAGAGACTGTGGTCATTTCCCCCAGAAGGACTGGCCGAACTGTCAAGCCAGTAGTCCGCTTAAGTTATGATTCTCCTGGGAGGCCAGTGGATTTGCCTCTCAATGTGGTCCACAAAGGAGTTTATGTTTCTCAGAGCTCACTGCCCAAACTGAGCCTAAGTACCAATTCCTGGTTAGTTGTTCTGCCTTCTAGGTATGGTGCCCCTGCCCCATCTAGCCCCAAGTTAGCTGATAGGAAAGGTCCCCCTCTGACATTGTTTAATGTGCAAGAAGTTATTACATGATTCTGCATAGTAATTTGTAAATTACTTGTGGGAAATATGCCTGATGTATTGTCAGAATGGGTATAGCATTACGAAGTGTAGTGAAAATGTAAAGTAGTAAGTTTATGTTAACTGATGCAGGATGGTACAGACTTGACACGGACACAAAGTTTTCTCCAGGCAGGGAAGGGTACAACCCCCCCTACAAATGGGGGTTCCCAAAAGTCTTCTTTGAGCTTGCCTAAATGCTCACTGCCTGGCTGGTGTCCTGCATTTTAGCAGTTTAAATGTATTGCCAGAGAGTGCCTGTAAAGCCTCTGTGTACTGTCTCTTTAAGAGCTACCTGGATTGCAATTATAAGTAATCTGAGAGGGAGCTCTGTTGAAAGATATAACTATTTGCTGAAAATCATTTAGAGTGTTAATGATAATGTAATTTGTCTAACCTGCCTTCTTTGCAGCAAGGACTGTCTTGTTTATCCCCACCATTTGGCCTGGGACTGTGAATTGGACCTATCAGTTCTAGTGGGACCTAAAATAGAGCCGGACTACAGGAGCTATCTGAAGTAAAAATCTGTAGGAATTGTAGTTTTGGGCTTTTGTCACCTTTTTGCAACTGAAGGGGAAGCTCTTGCTTTGACTGACAGCCGAATCAGTCAGTTTCTGTGGAAAGGCCTGAGTTTTGGCCTACATGTCTGCCTGCTGCCCTGAGAGGGGAAAGAGAATTGTTTTCGACTGAATCCAAGTTGTGTGACTAAAGTAAGCTACTGAGGTGGGCCAGGCTCAACCTGAAGAAGACTGAAGGTTTTGATCAATGCAATCAGCCTGTCAGGAGTTCCAGCTAACCCTAAGCTCCCGGTGTGTGCAGAGACTTTGCGATTGTGACCGGGGAGCGCTTTGCCTGGTACAGTAGAATTCCCTTACATGTAAATGTGCTATGAGCTACTGGTGGGTCATGAGTTAGTTCCCCACTGTGTGAACTGTGTTCTGCTTGCTGGAAGCTGTATCCAGCCCAAAACGGACTGCATCCGAATTTGTCTCCGTGCTTCTGGGCCTTGCCAGACTGGCCCGCTGCACAGAGAAGTCATCAACGAGAGACTTGCAGGGGATCAGCCCCCTGCTCTGTGCTTGAATAGGAACGATGCCTCTGTGACTCATGTGGGCCCTGCTTCTTCTGGCATTCCAGATCAACCACCTGCAATCTCGATTTTTGTCCAGCCTGTGTCCAGTCTTGGGTATCGTGAGTAAATACCAGGGTAGCTCCCTGCAACAACAACGTCATCTGAGTGTGTAATCTGATTGTCTTGTTGTTTCTTTTCCTTTATGAACTGAGCCCTCTGGCTCCGGATTACAAATAGTTGTACTGTGCATGTTGTGTTTTCCATCACAGGGCCCCAACCAGCTGTGACACCGGCCAACCCTGGGCAACAGTCCTGGCTAGCCCATCTCTTCTCCACCTGGGTACCCAGAGGTGTGACTGTGTGGGGGGGGACTCAAAGCGCATGCATAACTCCTTGATTGATGCAATCTTTAAGCTAATTAACCTGATTTTGCCCCTCCACTGTTCAAGTCCCCTGAATAAATTAGATCTAACTTTTTCTGCATGTAATCTGACTGTGGTTCCAGTTTGTGCTCAAAGTACTGTACTGTTGCAATTTACTGTGCATAACCTTGTTTTACAGGGGGTCCCCAGGGTCGAGCCAGAGGAACCAGCCCTGGTGGTAAGTGCAAACAGTGTGGGTACTTGTGTGGTGTACCAGGGGTACTGTGAAAGTGATTATTGTACAGTGTTCAGGCCACTAGAGGGGAAAGAGGGGGGTTACAGTGTCTCGGAGGGCTGTGCCCAGGTTGCTTGACCACTACCAACCCTGAACTTCGGGTAGAGGCACCCATTTCAGAACTCAGGCCCCTTAACCTGCTACTAGCCAAGCCAGCAGGAGTAGTAGCCCTTGGGATAGCACCACCTAGGGCTTACATGTTCATGAGAGAAAGACAGTTGGAAGACTTTAACAGTAGGCAGTGATGGGTTCGAGCTGAAACAGAAAGCATGAATCTCAATATAGAATTATATGTACAGTAACTGTCAATTTTCCTAAAAGTCTAGAGCTTGAAGGAGCATAAACCACCAACCCATAGTCCAAAACACTAAAAAGAAAACTGTGTGCCAGAAGCCTCCTGGATTCGGATCTTAAATAGTGCTTAACTCTATAAAGACATCTAAGTCTTTGATGTACTTTTTTACAATAGAAAAGACATATTCTTCAAAAGTGAGATTAGCATGAAAAATGATCCCCAAATATTTTAATGTATCAACAAATTATATGATGTTTCCCTTAACATCGCAAACAGGTGGAAGATCAGACAAATTAATCTTTTTACTCTTTTTTACAACATCCTATTTTCAAATAGGAGCGTTTTGGGGGGGACAAGTTCAAGAGAAACCAACCTATGCTGAGCACCCCTGGAGTTAGCTGATAGGATCACTATATCTAGTTGGTAATATGCTTACTTACTGAACAACAGTGGCCATCAGAGGTGTTCACTATAAGAGGGATTTTGTTATATTAGTATTCACTATAGTGAGGCAGCATAGTATTTTTTAAATTTATTTTGTTTGTTTTTATTTTAGAATTTTTTTAGACAGGAAAGACACACTGAGCAAAAGCTCATGTTAATCTGCATCCCAAGAGCACAGGGAGGTTAAATGACGTGCTCTGGGTCACACAGTACGCCAATGACTGTTGTGGGCTTCAAACAGAGGTCTTCTGGGTCTCCAGATTCAGAGCTCCGAGCTCTATCCTTCTAGGCTATAATGACTCCAGTCAGTGATCCAGTAGAGGCACACCAGACTGCTGAGGGCCCAAGTAGGAATCAGGCAGACTGGATGGACCGTAAGTCTCTTTTCTGTTGGTAAACATTCTATGTACAGTATCTATATTTGCATCAATACATTCAAAATCTACTGGCAGCCTAAGAATTAGTAGCTATCCACCTGTCTCTGCACTGTGTACAGGTGTCACCTCTTGCATCCTTATGGTGTTAGAACCCTACAGTTCTGTCACCCAAAGAGCACACGAAGAGACAATGAGTCATAGTACTCATTTAAGCAATGTACCCCTCCAGGGAGTGGTTATGCTGGTGGATTTACCACGGCTGGTGAGGTTCGGTCATGAGGCACTCATGAGAATACACAGCTCACTCTGCAGGACTGAGAATATTTTCCATATCCTACTCCTGCCCATCATGCATCCCCTATGTTTATGATAAAAGACTCACAAAATGCACAAGTTCAGGCTAATTTTTTTTAAAATTTAAAATACAAAAGGTAACACTGTAAGCAGAATGAACAAAGGACAAAAACAATTGATCAGTCCTCTAACCTATATCAGTATTATGATATTTTTCTTGTTGGGGGAACAGCTTTCTGGACTGCTAAGTCACCAAAATGCACCATTTCACTTCATTTTTTTCAAAATTTTCCCGGGGAGCATGCCCCCGGACACCCCTAGAGAGGTTGAGATTTTGTGCCCTTCCAGAATTTCTGACTGCATGACACCCTGGTATCAATGTATAATTACAAGCCACTGTTTGTGCTGGGATAGCACCATGGATTCTAATCCCAGTAAACAAAAACTAAATAAATCATCTTAATTGGTCAATCAGATTACATCATGCAAATAAGTTATTACGTAAAGAGTCAGTAAGGCAAGATGGTATTTAGATGTCACTGATGGATAGCGCCTTTACTTGCATGGTGTGGCCCAAGGCAAAAGCAAGTGCTCTAACCCATCCAGGAATGGTGAATACTACAGATTCACCAACATTTTTATCCACAGGCGAATATGTGGCGAAGTTGCCAAATTTGCATGTGTGGAGCACTTCATGTATTTTTTTCAAAATTACCAAGAATTCACCATTTCTGACTTTGCTTTGCTTTTTGGGGTTTTAAGTGCAAATCACACTTAAAAAAAACACCAAAGCAAGGAGAAGTTGCAACCTCCCAGCCAGCAGCCTGACTTTCCTCCCTGGTGTCTAGTGCCCCCCCCCACCCCTCATTGATCTCACCACATTATAAAAAAAATCTTTCTTTTATTAAATCCCCTCCCTACTCTATCTCTTTCTTGGTGTCAGTGCCCTCCCTGCCACCAGTTTCTGGCCACAATAAATCCACCCTGACTGCTTGCAGCCTGCCCTGCTGTCTAATGCCCCCCCCATCAATTTCCGCCCAGCACCCTCATCACCAATACTATCTTAATTTAAAAAAAAATGTTTAATTGAATTCCTGCTGTCTAGTGGACCATCCACCCCAACCCTGTTAGGTAGTGCCCCAACCCCACTCCCTCCAACCCTGACCCTGATGGGCCAAAGGTATAGCCCTCCACTCACCTCCATGGCCAGGGGCTTAACTGAGCTCAGTGAATGAGAATGTGCTTGTGCAAGCACATACTCATTCACTGACAGCTCACAGTACTTTCTTCAGTTCTCAGGGTTGTAGAGAAGGGGAGGGGGGGACAGGATAAGGGGAATGGCATTGTGGACCCCTCCATGGTCCACAAGGTCATTCCCCCATCCTGCCACCCCCACCAGTGACCAGAGCAGCCCCTTCCCCTTCTCTACAACTCTGAAAACTGAATAAAATGACATGACCTGTCAATGAAGGGGAGCGTGCTTGTACAAGCACACCTTTATTCCTTGAGCTCAGTCAGGCTGCTGGCCATGAGGTGAGTGAACGGCTACTCCACTGGCTTGTTCAAGGTCGGAGTTGGGGGGAAGCAAGGTGGGGGCACAACCTGACAGGGGGGTGGTGGTCCACTTGACATCAGGGATTAAATTAAACATTTTTTTTAAATTAAGACAATATTGTGGATTTAGGTGCCATGTGGCAATCAGCTGGGGGAGGGACTACTAGACACCAGGGCATGGTGCCAGCAACCACAGTGGATGTATTGTGGCCAGCGATCGGTGGCAGTGGGATGGGAGGGCATTGACACCAGGGAATGGATAGATTAGGGTAGGGATTTAATGACAAAATACATATTTTTGTTTTGTATTGTGTCCTGATGGCAATTAGTTGTGGCAGAGGGAACCACTAGATAACCAGGCAGTATGCCAGGAAGGCGGTGGGGATGGCACTACCACTGGACACCAGGGGTTTAAAAGTTTAGTAGTTTTGTGTGGAAATTCCACATTTCAGGAATGACACCTGCTCCACAAATTGCCAGGTTTCACAAATTGCACTCTGCAAATTGAGCGCTATCGTCAAAAATATTTTGCAGCGAATATTGTCAAGTTTTCCTACCTCTAATAATTACCCACGTGGCACACCCTGGAGTGCCTTATTGTTGTTTAGTGAAGTTTTTTATTCATTTGTTTCAGATTGACACTTTGAGCTAAAGACTCTTTTACATAGGTTCCATATCAAGAACAATAAGGGAGATATAGGGTACATGTAAACAAATAAGGATAACCAAACATGCAGTGTAGTCGTATGCAGTGTATACAAATAGTCAAAAACAAACTGTATATACAAGATGCAGGAAGGGTAGCCAACATGTACAAGTTACATTTTTAGAAATAGTGAATTGCAAAGATTTTACCCGTAGGTGCAGCTAGAGGCCTTGTCTAGCGGAATGCAAATTTATTTATTTATTGCAGTTTAGGATTAATACCTTTGAGTCCTGGGACTCATTTACAAAGGTTCCAGGTCATAAACAAAACAATTAGTCAAACATACAGGTTGCAGACATTACAAAAAAAGTTAGACAAAGCATATCGGTTGCATACATTTGACCAATATGAGTTGAATACATTAAAGGAACAATTTGTTTCAGTCAGGTTACAAATAAAATAGGAGGAACAGGGTTTCAAGGGGATAAAGCATTTCAGTGAGGGAACATTCAGGATACAGCTCAAACAAAGGAAACAATTTCAAAGGAAGTGCTTTAGTCTGACAATTTAGGGTCATCAGGCCCCTGGGAGTTCGGGCCATACAGAGTGGGACTAGCTATACAGAGGGGGAGTAGGTGCGGGAGCGGCCTAATGATGGTGTTGTCATTTTGCAGGAGAGTGAGTGATGGGGAAGGGGAGTTGCTGCAGTGATGCCAGCAGCGTGGTGGAGGGAGGATGCAAGCTGGTGCTCAGGAGGCAAGTCAGGGGGGAACAGATGTGGGGAGAAAACTAAGGGAAGGGTACTGGAGTGGGGGTAAAGCGTGAAAGGAGGTTGGAATATAAACAGCAAGGGAGGTAGGTGGTGTGGTAATAGAGGGGGGTGTGCAGGAGAGGAATTGGGGTAGGAATATTAGGGGCAGGAGAGGATGGGGGTTGGGAAGTGGAGGGCAGATGGTGGTGTAGGAGGGCATGGGGTGAGAAGGGGGGTTATTTGGGCTATAGAGTCCTGTAGTTGGATAGTTGAAGCATGCACAGTCCAGTTCATGATACAGTAGAGTCCTAAGTCCTGTTTTGACATGGCTAATCTTATTGCTTTCAATGAGTGGTGCATGTAGTCCATTATACTATTTTGGTCCTTGGTAAGAGATGGATTTCTATGCCAGGGTGGTGCATTTAAATGGTACCAGGAGCCCACATTTCTCTGCACTTCTGGTTGGCTTAGATGATCTAGCCTGCTGGAAGAGTTCACATAGAGATGGAGGCACTAGTCTTTATTGGGCTTTCTTGACAAGTAGGCAGGTCTGGTACCAGGCTGTGAGATGGAGAGGAAGCAATCCAGCACCTGAGTAGAGGGCACAGGTATGGGTTGAGGAATCTGCTCCTAGAGTCAGCTGGCAAGCCTGGTTTAATATGGTTTCTATTCAATTGAGGGCAGTTTAGGTGACCGCCATATATACTGGTAGGCCGTAGTCAGTAGATGCAAGGATGGAACTGCTCATGACTAGTTTTAGTGAATCAGGTGTCATAGAGTGCCTATGGTGGTATAGCACTCCAAGTTTCATATTGGTGGTTTTGACAACATGGTCATTATGATCGGTGAAACTGAGAGTGTCATCAATGAGAATGCTTAGGTATTTAAATGAGTAGACTTGCTCTAGAGAGTCGCCAATAAGATTCCGTATCAGCATAGGATGGAACTTCTTTTTGTTCTCTGGGACAGTAAGTAGCATGCTTAGTTTTTTAGTGGTCTAGCAACAGTTTTTTGGCACTGAACCAGGATTCTAGCTTTTGGAAGCTGTTGAGGAGTTGGAAAGTGATGGTCGACTGGTCCCTGCCAGAGGCAGAAATTACGGCATCATCTGCATAGAGTATGACGTAAGCTGGGCAGGCTGAGGGTAGGGTACTGATATAGGCACTGAAGAGGAAAGTCCCTAGGATTGATCCTTGGGGGACTCCAATGCTCATCTCCCTGGGAGATGCTGGTGAGTCTCCAATTCTGATGCACTGAGTGCGGTGAGCGAGGTAACTGCTAAACCATGCCACTGTGACTGGGGATAGTCCTGTTGAGAGCAGGCTGTTAACAAGAAGATGATGGTTAACAGAGTCAAAAGCCTTTGTGAGGTCTATGAATACTGACCCCACTGCCATCACTTTGTCTAAGGCGTCGTATACTTGGGATGTGTATTCTACTAGGGCTGTTAGGGTGGAGTGGTGTTTCTGGAAACCGTACTGTTGGGGGCACAATTTATTGTACTTCTCTAGGTATTCTGTGAGCTGTTCAGAGACCACCCTCTCTAGGGCTTTGGAGAGTGGGGGGAGGATGGATATCAGCCTGTAGTTGGAGGTGTCAGTTCTGTCTCCAGTTTTAAGGACAGGGATGACTAAGGCCATCTTCCAGGCATCTGGGAACACACCCCATCTGAGTGAGGCTTTGAAATCCGTTGTTAGTGGGTAGGCAAGCTCATTTAGGACAAGGGCAACCAGCTTCATATTGACTTGGTCACTTCCCAACCTAGCTTTTCCAAGGGTATGCTTGACATACTTGATTGTCTCAGCCCTGGTGATTTGTTTAAAGTAGAACAGTCCCAGTCCCAAGAGTCCCAGTTCTTGATGTGGTGGGGTGGGCATGATTAGGTAATGGAGTAGTAGTCGGATTAAGATAATTGGCGGTAGTATACCTGAGAGATCAGTAAAGGCTGAGTTGAACTTGTTGGCTATGTCTACAGGTTCATGGAGTGTCTCTGTGGAGGTTGTAATCAGGTCTGGTGGGGCTCTGGGAGCTCTTGCCAGTGAGGGTTTTCATGGAGTTCCAGAAGTTCTTACCTGAGCCATAATTTGGTATAAAGGTCTTTATAATACGTTGCTTTAGCTGATGAGATGACCCTGGTGCAGTAGTTTCTAGCTATTCCATATGCAGTAACATTGGCTTGTCTCCTGGATGACTTGGCTTTATGCCACAGATTGTCACGGTTACGCATTAGATCAACTAACGATCTGGAGAGCCATGGGTTGATGGTTCCTTTCACTTTTTTGGTTTTGAAGGGTGCAAATATGTCACAGGCTCGACTGAAAGTCACGACTAGGTAGTTCAGTTCTTGGTTACCATCAGTGGCTCTGTCGAGTGGTGACCAGTCAATCTGCTTTAAGTACTGCTTGAAGGTGTCCGGTAGCCCTGGTCTCAGGGCTCCATTTCTGGAGACCTTGGGTGGGCATTTGGAGAACTTATTGGCCTAGTAGAACTGGACTAGTGAGTGGTCACTAAGGCTGTTTGGCAAGACAGATACTCCAGATATGTGCTCAGGGTTGGAGAAGAGGAGCCAGTCGATGAGGGTACTGTTACCAGTTTTGTATTTGTAGTTAATCCTGGTGGCATGAGTGACCAGTTGGGTGAGGTACAGACTGGATATGAGGTCTCTGTTCTGGGTTTCCTTCAGAGACTGCCAGTTGGTGTTGAAGTCTCCAATAATGACTTGCTCCCAATTAGTGCCCACTTATTGCTGATCGCTTTCAAATAACTTGAGGCCAGCGTCATGTTTATTTTTATGTAATATGTACACAGTGTTGAACAGCAGGACCTTATTTTGTTGTCCTGTGAAGAGTTTTAGATTGAGGATTTGGGCCTCATTGGCATGCAGGCTGTTGTCCTGGGTATGGACTTTAATGTATTTTCTAATGTAGACAAGGCAACCACCACCACATGTGGTTAGCCTGTCCTGTCGGTAGGTGTTATAGCCATCTATCAAGATGGAGGCATCCGAGTTTTGCTGAGTGCCAGGTTTCGGTGAGGGCTATTATGTCCGGTTTGGTCATTTCCACCCAAGCCTGGAACTGGGGGAACTTGTGCAGGAGGCTATGGATGTTAAGGGAGATGATCTTGGGGAGTGAGTTTCCTTCAAAGTTCCCATGGGGGGGGATCCCGGGTTGGGATGAACATTGCCAGATAGGAGTAGTATCATGAGTATCAGTTTACGAAGGAAGCGGGACAAGGTATTCTTGATTAAGTGGCTAGGCTGAGCCTCTGGGTGCCTGTAGTCTGCATTAAATGCTATGTAATAGTTGCAGCATAGTAGTGCGGTGATGGGGGCACACTGAGAGCCTGCTTGGTATTGTTTAGCATGGTGGTGAGGGGTGTTCGCAACCAAGGAAGCTCAGTGGATGTACCCCTTCTGTCTGGAACTACTAACCTCAGTTCAACAGTTGGGACTATGGGTGCCCTAGCTGGTCCTTCCATTTATCTCCTGTCATTAACCCCATGCCAGGAAAGCAGTGCAAGCAGCAGGAGTAGCTTGGTGTAAAAGGCCATTTTAAGGTGGATGTGCTGTGACAGATAATTTGGGTTGTCAGATTTCCTGCTGGTGGGTTGCTAGTCAGCTCACAGGATCAGCAGTCAGTTATAGGTGAAG
This sequence comes from Neoceratodus forsteri, assembly GCA_016271365.2. NCBI lineage: Eukaryota > Metazoa > Chordata > Ceratodontiformes > Ceratodontidae > Neoceratodus > Neoceratodus forsteri. The sequence goes on from JADMNL010000026.1 coordinate 360,469,632, forward strand.
CCTTTTTGGCATTAGTGAGACCGGGGTCTCATTGTTCCTGGGTCAGGATGCTATAGGTATGTTCATGGATATGTAATATAATAATCTTGTCCAAGGTGCCAGGAGACAAATGATGAAAATAATCAAATCTACAGGAAATAATGAACTACTGGAGACCAGTAAACTGTTACTGTAGATCAAAGACTCAGAATGTGTTAAATTTCTGAAGGCGATGAACATTGGCCTGGGGCACATGCAGGATATAAAACTCCTTTGTTAGTGTCTTCCCTTTTTTCTCCAAAATGGTTGTGAATGGATCTCAGAGACAAGCACAGATCCTTTAGGAATGGGTTAGATGGAAATGTGGATTTAATGCGGCACTCCACAACTCTGAGCATGTAGAACAGATCTGCTGAACTTACTTTTGTTTTTCATGGCTTCCAAAAAAGTTGATTATGATGAAAATGCCAATAACTGGTGGTGATGTTTTGCAGTATCTTAGTTCAGGAAACATTCATAGATGCCGTGTCTAAGAACAGTCTAGTTCCTCCAAATAGAAACACATGACAATCCACAAAATTAAACTACTGACAGAGACAAATGCAAACAGCCAGCCACACAGCTCAAGGAGGTGGGGCTATATCACGGGCAAGTGGCAAGAGCCTACTGCCCAGATTCATAGCAGTGGCAGGTAGGGAGGCAGGAAATGAGCTCTGCCAGGAAGGTTGACTGAGAGAGAGAAGGATGGGTAGGTAGAGTAAGAAGATTGGTAGGGTTAAATAAGAGCAGAAGGCAAAGAGGAGGTACAATCAGAGAAGGGAGGCAGGGGAAGTGGAGTATGCAGGTTTATCAGAGTGGCTGTGTAGATTGGTTCAGGAGGAGGATAGTGGGGAGTGGGCGAAAGGGAGGCATGCTGGGTAGGTTAGGAGGGGATGGTGAGGGGAAGGGGATGGAGCTGGGAGGATAAACTGAGAGAAGTGGGGTATGCAGGTTTATCAGGGTGGCAGGTGTGGATTGGTTTGGGAGGAGGATGGTGAGGGGGTGGGAGAAAGGGAGGCATGCTGGGAGGTGTGGAGAGGATGATAAGGAGCAGGGAAGGGAGCAGGAAAAATAAATGGAGGTACAGACAATGGAATATGCACAACAGATGCAGGGTAACAAGGTAGTCACAGTGTAGTGGGGTTGGTAAGGGGCAAGGGAGGGAGGAGGATAGTCGAAGGGAAAGGACCTTGGATTAGGCATGATGGTCACAGGAGGCTCTGGTAACAAGGTAGCCATGGAGCTTTCATTTAAAAGGTCCAAGGGTGGCTGTGTCAGTAACTTCCCTAGTCAGGGAATGAAACAATTTTGTGGCTCTGAAAGCAAAAGAATGCTGTCTTTGTGATGTACAACACTGAGGGACTTGTTGGGAGGAGTTGTCTGAGTTTCTGGTGTGGCATATATTGTGTGAAGGGATGAGGAGATTCTGCACTCAAGGGGGCAGTAGTCCAGTGGAGGCCTTCTTAACCACAAGACTGGTATGGTAGAAAATATGGCCATGCAATTGCAACCATTCGGCCTGTTCATAGAGATCACAAGTGTGTGTCCGAGGGGCAGCTCCTACAAGAAGTCAGCAGGCTTTATTTAAGGCTATTGATAATCTCCTAAGTGCAGAATCAGTGGCTGCTCCATAGATCACCAGCCCATAATCAATTAATGGGACTATGGAGCTTTGGATGGCTATCTTGAGGGCCTGATCGATGAGGCAGTGTTTATGCCTGGACAGAAGACCAATGCAGATATTCACTGTTTTGGTGGTTATTGAAGGACAGGGTAGGATCCAGAGTAACACCAAGATGCGTGATGCTTCCTGTGGGGGCTGTGGAAGAGTACAGATTTTTTTTTTGTAATCAAGCACAAGTTTCTTCTCCAGGAACCATTCTCCTACTTTCAAGAAACTATCATGTAGTTACCTCGGTATCTGTGAGTAGTCTGAGTTCTTTGTGAAGATTATCACACTGTCTGCATAAGGTAGAACTTGTATAGAGAGTTTAAGAAAAATACTGAAGAGCAAAGGTCCTAGGATTGATATTTGTGGTACACCTGAGTAGACCGGAAGTTTGGTAGACAGAGTATCACCTATTCTCACCTGCTGTATTCAGTTGTAGAGATAGCTGTGAAACCATCCAATGGTGTTAGAAGGCAATCTTAGTTCTGCTAGGTGTTTCAGCATTAGAGAGTGATTGACTGTGTCAAATGCCTTGGCGAGATCGATAAAGGTAGTGCCGAAGAATTGACCCTGGTCCGTAGCCTGCTGGATGTAACCTGTGAATTCCAGCAGGGCAGAGGTAGTGCTGTACCATTTCCTAAAGCCATGCTGGTGAGGACATTAGAGATTACACGTCTCCATATACTTGACCAGCTGGTCAGCTACAATTCTTTTGAGAGCCTTGAATAGGTGGTGAAGAATGGAGATGGGCCTGTAATTGCCATGCAGGGCTCTGTCACCACTCTTATATATGGAGGTCACCAGGGCTAGCTTCCAGTTGCTGGAAAACTAGGCAATCATTGGGGACTTATTGATGATCTTTGTGAGGGGAGATAGGACTACATCAAACATGAGGTCTATGAACTTCAGGTCCAGTGTGTCTCCACTGTATCTGGTTTGCCCCAAGTGTTTTGGTTAAATATTTTCTGGCTTCACTTTCTGTTACCGCCTTAAAATAGAATGTTGGATGTACCAGTTATGAGCCAAGAGCACCCTTGGGAGTGGCACCTGGTTAGGGGGTCAAAGAAGTTTGAAGGCAGAACATGGTTGAGATCAGTAAAAGCAGAGTTGAACATGTTGGCAATTACTGTTGGGTCAAGGGTTACGGTGATGTCTAGATTCAGCATGGAGGGGGCGGTTTTGGATTCTTTCCCAGTGATTTCCTTAAGGTTGCTCCACAATTTCCTGCCATCCTTCCAAGTGTCGGTGAGGATGTTTCTATAATAGTTTGCTTTATCTTGATGAATGGCCCTGGTACAAGCATTCCTGGCAGATTTCTACTCCTGTATGTCCGCTTGATTGCCAGTGGTCCTAGCCCAATACTACAGGTGGTCACAGGATTTCCTTTTTTGCAGGAGATCCATAGTGATCCAAGGGTTGACCGTAACCCTGACCCTTCGTTTTTTTGAAAGGGGCATGTATATCACAGGCTGTATTAAAGCTAGTGATAAAGAATACTAGGGCAGTATCTACAGTACATCAGCAGCTGTATCAATTCTTGTCCAGTCACGTTGTTGAAGATTTCTTAGGGGTTCACGATGCCCATGAGTGAGTACCCTACTAAGGATGGTTTTCAGTGGTGTTTTAACGTGTTTATTTGTCCAAAGATGTAGTACAGAGGAATGATTGCTTATGCTGTCAAGCAGAACCTCAGTGTGTGTTGTGGTCAGATCAGTTGGTAAGTACCAAGTCCAAAAGAGTGATGGTCTCAGTCCTACAGTTTACCCTTGTGGGGGACAGGATCAGTTGAGTGAAGTTGGCTGCAGTCAGAACATCCTTATAGCTACTGGCATTATTGTATTGTATATGTTTATAAAATCTTCACAATATAGTGTCACATAATCGTAATACATAGTAAACAAGCATTTGTCAATGCCGAATGTTGTCTAGCTGGCATGGGCATTGGTAGTGCCAGAGTTAGAGACGCATAATAGGAATGGCAGTGAAGTACTGAAGTGATGCCAACCCCACCCACACCCTGTAGAGACTGACAGGCATTGGGGTATGTCTTTGAGTCGTCAGCTGTAACACTCATGCCATTGTACCTCACCCTACCCTGTAGACACTGACAAGTGTTGTACTGTGCTTTGGGGTCTTTGGGCATTATACTTACCCCATTCCATAAGGAAATACGCTGAGGTGGGTGCAGTATAGGAGAATGGGGTGAACTCTGTGGCCGAACAGTGCAAGGCACACCACGATGCCTATAACAGGCTGCAGGATAAGGGTGGGGTGGAATGGCATGAGCATTACAGCCGATGATCCCAAGTCACACCCCTGATGCCTGTCAGTCTCTACAGGGTGGGGTGCTAGAGATGTAAACCCTAACACTGTAGGCATGTGTTGGTAGTTTCACTCCAAATTTTCAACATGGGCTGTTTGTGAGCCCACCTCATGAAAAGCGGCACTGTCAGTTTGTTAGCTGAAAGGTGGTTTTTCACAGTGGCTATGCCATTTGGCGACACATTGATGAAAACATATTTTGGGCAGTATGTGGAAAATGACAACTGTATTGTTCATGAGGAAATGTAAAAAAATGGCAACGTTGAAAATCTGGAGTGAAAACATGAATAATTGGTGAAGTTATGAGCATGCATAGAAACTGTGCAACACACGTTCGTAACCCAATTATTTTTGGGATTTTTTTAACCACATGTTTAACATAGGCATTTTGGGACCTCCTGTCATGAACAGTGGCACTGTGATTTTGTTAATTTGCCCAAAACGTTGATTTCACACAGTGACCACGCCATTGTGCGCCACAGGTGCGAAAACACATTTAGGGCAGGATGTGAAAAATGACAGCTGTACTGTTCATAAGGAGGTGTGAAAAATGCCAGTGTTGAAAATCTGGCATGAAAATATTGCAATTTTATGAAGTTACATGGGTGCATGGAAACTGCTCAACACACGCTTGAAACACAGTCATTTTATGGAATTTTGTCACCAAATTTTCAACATAGGCGTTTCAGGACTTCTGTTCATGAACAGTGTCACAGACATTTCCTGAAACTGTCCCAAAAACTGATTGCGCACAACGACTGTGCTATTCTGTGCCAGACATGCGAAAACACATTTCAGCCAGGATGTGTAAAATGACAGTTGTACTGTTCATAAGGAGGTATGGAAAAATGCCAATTTTGAAAATCTGGAGTGAAAATATTACAAATTCATGAAGTTATGAGCTTGCATGGAAACTGCACAACACATGCTTATACAGTAAAACAGCCATTTGGGGGATTTTTTCCACCAAATTTGCAATATAGACTTTTTGAGAGCCCCCTCATGAACAGTGGTACTGTCAATTGATACTGAAAGATGATTATGCGCAGTGACCACAAAATCACCTTTCGGGACCGAATAACGCCACGACAGTGCCTGAATTCATGAGGAGGGGTGGGTGGGTGGGGGTACCACCAGATCACCAGGGTAGGTGGTCCTTGGGGGTTGACGGCATTTCTGCCTGCGATCAGGCTTTAGGTCCACTGGACCACCAGGGATATGTTCTGGGGGTTGAACTGTTTTCTGCCCATGATCGGGCTGGTGGGGGATTTTATGTCACTTATACCCGCGATCAGGCCAGTCGGGGGGGATGTTTAAACTTTTGCCCACGATCAGGCTGCAGGGGGCATTGGTCCCTGACAGCTGCTGCCTGGCAGGGTGCCAGGCACAAGTCCTTGGGGATCGGCGCACCTGCATGCTAAATACATGCAAATGAGCCATAAATAGATGCAAATGGCCCCTGTGCACCTTGCATGCATTATGGCCCCATTTGCATGTCACCTTTTGAATATTGGAAGTTTGCGCATGGCGCAATGGTACTTGCGCCACCGCATTTTGAATGCTCCGCTCTGACCACTTACGGTGGCGCAAGTTCCACTGCGCCATGCACAGTGGCTGTGGCCCGGGGTTGATATTCAAAGGAGTTGTTCAATAGCGCAACTCAGTTGAATATCTCCCCAACCACACTCCCCTGTGCAACTATTTTGTGCAGCGCAAGGGCTTGTGCCACAGAATAGCACAGTTTGAATATCCAGCCCCTGGACCCTAGTCTGTTAACACCCATATCATACATAGAAAAACAGAACACGTTTCATTGGTTAAAAGTCCCTATTTCAAAAAATCACAAATTTAAATAGAATGAATAGCCTCCCATTAGCTTGCTATTACTGAGATTCTCTTCAAGGTCAATCGATTAGATAAGCAGAACACTCAAGCAGGCAAAGCCTGTAACTGGAATTATTAATGAATGTGTGTGTTAGGAGAATACATTCAAAATTAAAAGCAAGACCTTTAGATTTAATACCACAAATGTCCAAGTTAAAACCTGATAGTACTATATGATAAAACAAAACAAAACTGTACAATGGAAATATATGTATGGAAATAAGAGGGGAAAAAGAAAAAAATACCTTTTTTGAAGAACTGTTAAAAACATTCACACAGAATTAAACTTATCTGGAAATATTTTCTAAACTATACTCTTAACCAGTTAACACGCTCCATAAACATTAAAACATACTGGGCCAGATATTCAAAACTTTGGGCCGGTCAAAAACCGTTTGCGCAGGTTTAGCGCGGGATTAGCATGGGTCTGCTATATTCAAAAGGTCAAATAGTGCTGGCAAACTGCATTAGTGCCGGGCAAGATTATAATGTATGCAGGAGGCAAACTGACATGAATACAGGTGCAATGCGACTTAGCGCGACACTTAGCGAGGTGCAAATTACCACCCATGAAAAGCTTGTCTTAACCCTGGGCAATCAGCTTTGCGTGACACTTTGGCTTTGCGCGGTATTTGCGCGGGTTTAGCGTGGGTTTTACGTGACCCTAACAAATAAATATGACACATAGATAAAGCCAAACATAGAGTAAGCATGCTGCTAACCGATGGCATCACAATGATGCCATCATCTGCCACCAGTCCCAGCCATGCCAGGCAGTAAGTGGTGACCCTGCCGCCAGTGGACAGCATGGCAGTGTGGCCATACAGCACACACCTGCGGACCACACATCTGTGGACGCAAACAGATGCCAGCACACACACATGCAGCACTGTGGGCATGGAGGATGTTGAGGGGAGTGTGTATGGGTGGCCAGGCTGTGCCACAGACCAGGTGTGGCCACAAGTCTGGGATACATCATGCAGTGCACATGGGCCAGTATTGGGAATACCCCCAACACTAGTGTGCTTTTCGGATAATATATGCCCCCCCCCCGGCCACATACCGCACAGCTGTACAACTGCTACAGCACACAAAGCCAGAAATGTACATGTCACTGTGAGCATCCCATGCCACAGGTACAGCATCTGTGGGTCACACAACAGTGTAACAGTAATGTCGACTGTCAGTAAACACCTGCAGGTTGGGCCTGTCACTGTGTACAGTGCAGTCAGCATCACTGCCCTACACACCATAGGCAGTGCTGTGTCCCTCACACTACTGGCCCCCTTGCTACTGTAGTATCTGCTGTGCACTGTAGCATGCCTTACAGTGTGACAGTTGCATGCAGCACCACCACCACCTGTGTCTATGCTGTCTTGTCCCCTGGGGTACAATATGCTATGCTGTGCTGTACTGTTTACATGTAGCCTGCAGCTATCATCGTGCACTGCCAGACTAACCTACAGGTGGAGCTGCGGTTGGGCCTGGTCAACCCCTGTACTTCCAGACTGACCTACAGGTGGAGCTGCAGTTGGACCTGGTCAGCCCCTGTACTTCCAGACTGACCTACAGGTGGCTCTGTGGGACCCTGCAGTAATGCTGGGCAAACTGCATGCAAATCAGGGTATAATGAGATACTAATCTGGTTGTTTGCCCAGAGACTACCTAAGTAGGCTTATTTGCATGGCACTTTTGAATATGGCACATTTTAGCTCCGGGCAAACGTGTTTGCCCTGGGCTAACTGCTTAGCTCCGCACTAATGCTACGCTAATGTGTAAGCGCGGCGCTAACAGTACGGGGAATAATATACAGTTTTGATCACTGTTCTTTCATATCTGCTGCTTACTGCAGCTGTACTGAGTCGATGCATTTGCTGGCACATACATTGGCCATGTAGTTTGCCTATACCTGCCCTCATGTTGCTGTGTACTGTGTTGTTGTTGTGGGTTGCACTTCCTGGTTGCTTTATTCAGTGCTGTCTTATTCCCGGTCAATTTTTGCCCTGCACTCCCAGACCAGTTTGCCCAGCTTCCTTAGCCTGCAATATTCAGCAGGATTAGCACCGTGCTATTTCCATTTCAATATAGAAGGGGTCCCAAAAGCCCCATGTTGAAAATTTGGTGCAAAAATTCCAAAAAAATGACTATTTTACGAGCGCAGAGCATGAGTTCCTATGCAGGTCAGAAGTCGCAATTTTAATATTTGTACCCAGATTTTCAACATTGCCATTTTACCACACCTCCTTATGAGCAGTACAGCTGTCATTTTTCACATCCTGCCCAAAATGTGCTTCCACCCACATAGCGCACAATGGCGCAGTCGGCGTGCAAAAATCAATGTATGGGATGAATTAAGAAAATAGGGTGACACTGTTCATTAGCAGAGGTCTTAAAATTGCTATGTTGAAAATTTGGTGAAAAATTCCGACAAATAATGGTCTGTTTTAATGAAATGCATGCTCTGCAGTTCCTACACGCCAGGTAAGTTTGTGAATTTCCAATATTTTCACTCCAGATTTTCAACATTGCCATTTTACCACACCTCCTTATGAGCAGTACAGCTGTAATTTTTCACATCCTGCCCAAAACGTGTTTCCGCCCATGTAGTGCACAATGGCGCAGTCGGTGTGCAAAATCAACGTATGGGACATAATAAGAAAATCACAGTGACACTGTTCATTCACAGAGGTTTTAAAATGGCAATGTTGAAAATTTGGTGAAAAAATTCCTAACAATGACTGTTTTATGAGCATGCGTTGCACAGTTCCTACGCATACTCGCAGGTTTGCGAATTTTCAATATTTCCACTTCAAATTTTCAACATTGGCATTTTACCACACTTCCTTATGAGTAGTACAGCTGTCATTTTTCACATCCTGCCCAAAACCTGTTTCCGCCTATGTAGCGCACAATGGGGGTAACTAAAAGGTCATGCTGAAAATTTATTGTGCAAATACTAGCAATCGCACGGGGCATTAAGGTAAAGCACCATACATGCCAAACACCACTGCAAATACCTGCAAGCGAATGTTCAGCATTGACAAATGCTTGTTCATATCCTGACCAAAATGTGTTTTCGCATGTCTGACGCAGAATAGCGTGGTTGCTGCGCCAAATCAGTTTTCGGGACAGTTTCAGAAAATGACGGTGACACTGTTCATGAGCAGAAGTCCTAAAATGCCTAAGCTGAAAATTTGATGACAAAATTCCATACAATAACTGTGTTATAAGAGTGTGTTGTGCAGTTTCCACGCACCCTTGTAACTTCTCAAATTTGTAATATTTTCATGCAAGATTTTCAACACTGGCATTTTTTCACACCTCCTTATGAACAGTACAGCTGTCATTTTTCACATCCTGCCCTAAATGTGTTTTCGCTCTTGTGGCGCAGAATGGTGCGGTCGCTGTGGGAAATCAACTTTTGGGACAGATTAACAAAATCACAGTGCCACTGTTCATGAGGGGAGGTCCCAAAATGCCTATGTTAAATTATGTGATTACAAAAATAACTGGGTAATGGACATGTGTTGCACCGTTTCTATGCATGCTCATAACTTCAACAATTTTTCATGTTTTCACTCCAATTTTTCAACGTTGCCATTTTTTTACATCTCCTCATGAACAATACAGTTGTCATTTTCCACATACTGCCCAACATGTGTTTTTGTCCCTGTGTCGCCAAATGGCATAGCCACTGTGCAAAACTACCTTTCAGCTAACAAACTGATAGTGCTGCTTTTCATGTGGTAGGCTCACAAAAAGCCCATGTTGAAAATTTGGAGTGAAAATACCAATGCACGCTTACGGTGTTAGGGTTTCCATCTGTTGCACCCCACCCTGTAGACACTGACAGGCGTCAGGGATGTGACTTGGGATCATCGGCTGTAATGCTCATAACATTCCACCCCACCCCCACCATGCAGCCACTGACAGGCATTGTGGTGTGCCTTGCACTATTCGGCCACGAAGTTCATCCCATTCTCCTATACTGCACCAACCTCAGCGGATTTCCTTATGGAATGGGGTAAGTATAATGCCCAAAGACCCCAAAGCACACCACAACACTTGTCAGTGTCTACACGGTAGGGTGAGGCCCATTCTCCTATACTGCACCCACCTCAGCATATTTCCTTATGGAATGAGGTAAGTATAATGCCCAAAGACCCCAAAGCACACCACAACACTTGTCAGTGTCTAGAGGGTAGGGTGAGGCGAAATGGCATGAGCGTTATAGCTGACGACCCAAAGGCACACCCCAATGCCTGTCAGTCTCTACAGGGTGGGGGTGAGGTTGGCATCATTTTAATACTTAACTGCCATTCCTATTATGCGTCTCTTAACTCTGGCACTACCAATGCCAATGCCAGCGAGACAACATTCGGCATTGACAAATGCTTGTTACCATATTCTAGCTGACTGCAATACACATCCAACACCTAGCAGACTTCAAACTGTTGAACTGTCCACAAAGACTCTCCCTTTTGGACTACAGTGCTCCAAGAACTGTGTTTCAGTGGGCTCCAGCCCACGAGAGACTCTTTCATGTACCTTGCTTTTGGGCATATTGCCTGTCACTAGTTAGGACTTTTAGGACAGTCCACCCTTCCAAAAATGTATTGTACATAATGTTGGTATTTTATACTGTTTTCTACTTTTCTCTAAAATATTTTTTGGGATTCTCCAGTGTTTGATGGAGGGGTTGTAGTACTGTGTTATGCTGGGTTGGGGTGGGTTTTTTGTCTTTCCTCTTTCCTCTTTCAGGTGTTCCTGACAAAGAAAGAAGAGAAGACCAGAAGAGTATGTGGGAACTCATCCAAGTTCCCCTGTTCTGTAAAGTATTGAGTAGTTAACATACTAACACACCAATTGCCAGCAGATTAGACCTTACGGTCTATCAAATCTACTCAGATCTCAGATCCCTAGTTGGGTACCGAGGCCTTCCCCTCCCCCTTGTGTTCCAGAACCTCTATCATCCATTTCGGCCCCCCGGGCCAGGCCTTCCCCTGAAGCTTTCCCTTTCTGTATCTGTCCCACCCTCTCTTAAAGCCCTCCACCATGGAAGCCTGAACCAGCTCACCAGACAGTGCATTCCAAGGTTCCACTACCCTCTTAGTGAAAAACCTCCTCCTCTTTTCTCCTCTCATCATTCCACCTTCCTCCTTCAAAGCATGCCCTTGGGTGATACCTCCCTCCTTTGGCCTAAATATACCCTCCATGTTTACCTTATTTATTCCCTTAAGGTACTTAAAGATCTCAATCATGTTCCCCTGTCTCTCCTCTCCTCCAATGAAAACAGGCAGAGCTCCTCAAGTCTTTCCTCATATGCCAAATCCCCTAGTTCCCATATCATCTTGGTACCCCTCCTCTGGACCCTCTTCAGGAGCTGTTTGTCCCTCTTCAAGTGCGGTCTCCAGTACTGTACACAATACTCAAGATGTGGCCTAACCAGACCATTGTACAGTGGCAGAATCACTTCCCTGCTCCTTGAGGTGATCCCCCTTATGATGCAGCCCAACATCCTGTTTGCTTTGACAGCCACCCTCCTGCACTGCTCAGAGTTATTCATAGTTGCATCCACCATGGCCCCTAGCTCTTTTTCCCCTGTTGAGACCACCAGCGTCTCCCCTCCCAAGGTGTATTCATGTCTGGGGTTCCCCCTCCCAAGGTGGAATACCTTGCACTTGGAGGAATTGAATTTTAATTTCCAGGTGTGAGCCCACCTGACCAGGGTCTCCAGGTCCCCCTGCAGGGCCAACCTCCCCTCTTCCCCCTCAAATACTGCTCCCATCTTGGAGTCATCAGCGAAAATACTCATTTAGCACCCAATTTCCTCCATGACGTCAGATATGTATACATTAAACAGGATCAGACCCATGATCGAGCCTTGTGGTACCTCATTACTGACCCCTCTAGGGTTTGAGAGCTCCCCACTGACAGTTAGCCAGTTTCCTATCTACCTGACCATCAAAGGGCCCACACCCAACCCCACTAGTTTCTCCACTAGGCCACTGTGGGCGACCGAGTCAAATGCCTTGCTGAAGTCTAAAAATAGTACATCCACAGGCTTTCCCTGTCCAGTTCAGATGTTACTCATTCGTAGAACTCCACAAGGTTAGTTTGACATGATCTGCCTGACACAAAACCATGTTGATGGCTATCCTGCCCTCCTACCTCCTTCAAGAACACCCCCAATCTTTCCTTCAGTACACTCTCCATTTGTTTTCCCACCACTGATGGCAAACTGATGGGTCTATAGTTACCTGGCACTTCCCTCAACCCCCCCTTTATGGAGAGGCACCACATGCACCTCAAGCCAATCACTGGGTACCTTCCCTGTCTTGATCGACTTGTTGAAGAGCTCCGCCAGGGGAGCAGCCAGTATGTCCACCAATTCCCATAGTACTCCCAGATGAATTCCATCTGGCCCAGGAGATTTATCTTTCTTTAGGGCCTTTAGGGCTTTCCACACCTGTTCAGTGGAGATAGCAACATCCGTCCTCTCCGCCTTACTAGCCTTTATATCCGTATCCTGATGTGACACCCCTGGGGTACCTCCCCCTCCCTCCTGCTCCATTTCTGTTGCCACCCTGATCCTACACACTAATCCTTCTATCCCCCACTGTGTCTTGCTTTGTAAGTATCCCATCCCCCTCCCTAGTGAACACTGAGGTAAAGTACTTTTTAATAACTCTGCCTGGTCCCTCACCTCTTCCACCCACCCTCCTTCTGATCTCAGTCTGCTGAGCTGGCCCTTGGTTTTTCTCCTGTCCCAAATGTACCTGAAGAACCAATTTTCCTCTCCCTGTATCCCCTGTGCCAGCTGCTGCTCTTTACAGGACTTTGCTCCCCACACCATCCGGGTGGCATTTCTAGATGCAAGACAGTAAGTTTCTTTTCTCCCTTTCCTCTCTCATTGTTTTGTATTTTTTGTAGGCAGCCTTCTTTTCCCTGACTGCTACCAGAACCTCTCTGGACCACCAGCATGGTTTATGTGACCTAGCTCCCTTGTGCTTCACCTTAGCGCAGGTTCTGACTGCCTCCTGAAGTCTCTGTTTCATACCTCCCATCTCTTTTCCACATCTGTCAGTGTTGTAAGCCCCTTCAAGTGATCCTTGAGAATGCTTTCCATGCCCATAAAGTCTGCCCCTCTGAAGTCCACAGCCTGTGTTCTAGAGCTCTCCCCCCTCCCTCCATGTTAATTTGAAAACAGACAGTATTGTGGTCACTCCCTGCAAGGGGTTCCTCTACAACCAGGTCCTTTACCAGATCCCCATCCACCAGAACCATGTCCAGGACATGCCCCTCCCTTGTGGCTCCATCATGTGCTGTGTTAAGAACACATCCTGGAAGCTGTCCAGCAGCCTCTGCTGCTTGGCCACCTTAGAGGACATGGTTTCCCAATTTGTACCTGGCATATTAAGGTCCCCCATCAACACCACTCCCTCCCCTTTTGGTCTGCACTGGTCAACAATATTTTCCAGCAAACTTTCTTTCTGAACATCCCCCATCCCGGGGGGCCTATACACTACTCCCAGCTTGATCTTTCCTCTTGCATGGGTTCGTAAAGTGACCCATAAGGCCTCCATGTTTCCCCCTGCCTCATCTACCTTACACATTTCTATGCCATCTCTAATGTACATAGCCACTCCCCCCACCCTCTATTTTCTGTCCTTCCTTATCATAGTGTACCCCCTCACATTTTGGTCCCAGTCGTGGTTTTTGTTGGCCCACATTTCCATAACCGCCACTACTTCCACCCCTCCACCTTCGAACAGCATGGCCTGGAACTCTGGCATCTTGTTTCCCAAGCTCCTGGCATTTACTAACACCCCCGATCCCTTGTCCCTGTTCCCCTTTGTAGAACCCCTCCTGGGCTCCTTATGCTTTCATCCTCCACCTGCTCCACCTGAATCATCCTCCTCCAGTCTGTTTCCCCCCTTCCTCACTTGGGTTTGAAGGCTAATCCCCTCATCTTGAAGAGGGCTTCAGCCCACCATCTCTTATCCTCCCCCCATAGTTTAAACCCCACCTTTCTTGAATATAGTCTGCCAACCCTGCTTAGGACTTCTCTCCCAATGGAGTAAGATGAGATCTGTCCTTGGCATACAGTCCCTTATCCTCCCAAACTCCCTCTCAGTTCCCTATCACCCCGACCCATTTTCTGTACCCCACTTCCTGAGCCAGTCATTAAACTCTATGCTCTTCATTTTGTTCTCAACTGAAGCCTCTGGTACTGACAATATATCTGAAAAGGAAATGTTGCATGTATTATCACAACAGACTCTGGCCATTCTCAGAATATTGTTTGGACTTCCAAAATGCTATTTCCCTCTATCGTTAGTCCCCATATGCAACAGGAGAGCCAGTTTTCCTCCACAATCCCTAACCAGTTCATACACCATGAACATTGTCCTGTGCACCATCAGCCCAGAGATACTTACTACCTTAACCTGACTATGGCATACCCCCATCCCTCACAATGAATACCCCTAATCATCGAGTCTCCCAGTAACAGAACCTTAACACCTCCATTGTCCTTATGGTTACCTCCATTATGCACTCTCAACCCCCCCTCCCCCCTTTATCCATACTCTCCCTTTCATGAGCGCGTTCCTGCCTCCTAATGACAGACCCCTGTCACCCTTCCTGCCTCCTCTATTATGCCCTCTTAACTCAGAAACCCCTGAATGGGTGTCCCCTTTAATCCACTCTTATCTGAGCCATTAATCCTAGCCCTGATCATTTCCCCTTCTCCCCCATCATCGTCATCATCCACCCTTCTTGTACTAATACCCCTACCTCCAGTGGTCTCCTGTGGGTCTCCTTTACCTAGGAATCCTCCCTTGGAAAGGACCCCGCTCCTGAAGAGTGGCCCCTCCCTCATCTCATCTTCCAGTTTCTCTCCCGTCATGCTCTCCTCCCTCATGCCTGCTGTATGTTACATTTCCCCCATCTACTTTACATTTAAGATTCCTCTTCTCCCTCTGGAACTGTTTCTACCCTTTCCATTTCTGGTCTGTGATGCCCTCAGGGTATCTGTCTCCTTCCCCTCAGCCTCTGCATCAGTTCCCTCATTTCCACCAACCTCACCTTCCAATTCTAGGTTGCTTAGTAGCTCAAATTTATTGTAACACTCTATGCCAGCCTCCATCATATGACCTGAGTTTTCCCCGACTATCTCCCTAAGCTGTCCCACCTCCACGCCCCCAACCCTGTCCTCCTTTGAAGCACCCTTCCCACTGTCTGCACTTTTATGCTGCCCCACAACAGCCCTTCCTGACTCTACCCCCTCCACTTTCTTTTTATTTGGGACATTTACCCCATATGCTTTCCCCATGGCATCATCCTCCCTACCTGTAGGTCCCCTATCCCTGATATCCTCATCCTGCTTGCTGAAACATAGCCTCTTCTATTTTCTGAGCTTTGTCCCAGCCTCACCTCAACCCCACCTGACTGCCTCTCATAACCTCACCCCCTTATCCTTTGACACACACCCCAGCTCCCCCAACTTTTTCCTTGACCAATATTCTTCGCTCCTGATCCAAAAACCTGCCTGCAGAGTGAACAGCCTCCCTCTTTCCAGGCCCAGTTGAGAATTATTGCTGCCCCACAGCCTGTGCATCCTACAACCCTTCCGAAGATGCCTGTCATGGTGGATTGAGGCCACCCTGTTTTTCCCACTGCAGACATAGTGGGATCAACCACCTTTTTCCAGTCCCTACCCCCTGGCATACTATCCCTCCACCCCCTCCAAGTGGCCATACTGGGCTGTACTAGACCAGTCCAATTCACTATTAACAAATTTAGAGCCTCTCCCCAATTTGTAGTTAGGTACAGATGACTACTGACATAGGAAAACAGTCCTGCTCTAGATAGACACTCAGACTCTAACTGATCATACGGAATAGACAATTCTAACCTTGAAGCAGCTAGCAGCTCAGCCAGATTTCAGTAATTTATCATACCATGTCATAAAATACCAATCACCAATCATTGCCTTTTTGATCCAACTAGGACACACCTCCTCAGCCCATTTAATAGAGTTTGGGCCAGGGTGATAACCTTTTTTTCCACATGTGTATATGTGGGAGAAGTGGAAGCATTGTGCTTTGTATAGTGTTATTGCTCTGTTTTGTGGGTTGCAGGTGACCTGGGTTGGGGGAGGTTCCCTTGTGGGTAGTTTTTGGATAGATAGGTTTTCCCTAGAGGGCTGGGGGATAGACAAGCTGTGGTCCCAACCGGCTGGAGGGGGCTGCAGTTCTGGTCTATTAGGGCCATGCTTTGGGCAGTTCTCTCAGAGCCACTGAGTCTCCATAGTAAGATCTTAGTGTAGGGGCTGATATGTCAGCCAAAGGTCTCTGGGCCCTTAGTGTTGTCTGCCTGTGCTGGCACATGGTAGGGAAGAAGGTAGCACTACCTCCCCCGTAGTCAACACTTAGAGTTGAATTGTCTGGTGCCGGGTATGGTAATGACTGGGGCTATCATTTTCCTGGCTAAGGGTGGGTGTAACCTCCTTGTTCCCAGGGTTACAAGAATCCCAGTTAGAATCAGTGGTAGGCAGGGAAGCCAGCTAGTGAAATGCCAGTTAAATGGGTTTCACTCTGTCTCCAGTCTCAGCTGAGATCTGGAGGGATGATGTCATTTAGAACTGTTCCAGAAGCATAAACCACACTAGCTAGCAGCTGCTGGGGAGCTAGTTAGAATGTTCATGCCATTCTGTGGAGTGGAGTTCGAAGAGGAGGCTGCAGCTCCTCAGTCAGTTCTGGGATAGAGCTACCTGTTTTCTTTTGAAGTTTTAGTTCTCACCCTAGAGGATGACAACTGTTCCAGCCTTGGAAGTAGTGGAGATCTGTGTTAATGGGTTTCCCTGTGCTCCATCCCAGGAGGTATGGATTGAACTCCAGGATTCAGGGGCGATCCCCTGATCCATTCGAACTCTGGAAGCTGCCTTGTGACATCCATCAGTGAATACTTTTGTTGTTTAAAGTGAACCCAGGAGTACCTGCATTAGAGTAAAAGGTGGATTGTCTGTCAAAGGGACACCGTCACCTTAAACTTTGTTCTATAAAAGTGTCTGCCTACAGTAGAGTCCAGAATGTGACTGTCCATGTACAGAACCTTTAACATCTGACACCCCTGAGGTGTTCTGTAGTATGTTAAGAGTGGTATACATTTCAAGACAGCATCTACAGTTTCTACAGATTGTGTGGTGTTATTAACCAGATGAATGGCCAAGTATAAGCTTGAAAACAAAAGGTGGGAAACCCCCACCCATCTGGAGTAACCCTTACCTCTACGGGTTCTGAAAGGCACCTATTTCTTTTCGTTCAGTGCATGTGGCCAATGCCTGAGGAAAGTGTTTACCCTTGTAAGTAGGTTGTTTTTCTTCCAGTTTACCCCAGTAGAGTGGGTTCTGAAAGTTCTGAGCCTGTATGTGCTCTGTGTGGTTGTGTGTACCACATTCATCCTATGTAATATGGGAAATGTACCAGTACTTGGCCATATGTGCCAGTCTCCAGTAGGAACCAGAGTGTTCACAAGTTTTGTGTGCTCTTCTTCATCCTATGCTATATGGGAATTTAGGACATTCTATACCTCAGTAATCTGCATTACAATGTTTGTAGCCCTATGGTGGTCCATCTTTGCTTTGTGTTTATTCCTGCTCTGTTACACGAATAAAAGCCACACTCTAGAATTTCAACTTGGTTTGGACAGTTATGTTATTGCTTCCATTGTCTGGAGTTACTAGGGTGCCCCTGCCCAGAAGTGCAAATGTAGCATAGCCCTGAGCAAACATTTTCTCCCAGGAACCTGGGTTGTTGGCCATGGCAACTGGTCCCTACCAGGTGTGTGCCAGGCAGTTGCTACACTTGGTTGTCTGTTTTTTATAACAGTCTTCTCCATCTAGCATATCCAACCTTGTATGTGGGGGCACAATAAAACCTTTGCAATGTAACCCCAACCACTCTGTTTTCCCCTAGACTTGGGAGAGGTGTGCCTTTGGGTTAAATAAGGGGCCGGTGAGGGGTTACATGTATCTCTGTCTTCCTCATTTGAACAGATATGGTGATACTGAAGTGCTTGACAGAATTTTTTGTGTTGCTTGGGTGATTACTATCCTGTGTAAGTATCTCTGTCTGTCTGTTGGCTTCCTGTAAATACATGTGTGCAAGGTTCCATCCTTGATGGTGATAGTGGTGTCCAGAAAATTAACACTGATTGCAGAATACTCCAGGGCAAGCTTTATATTAGGGTGGAGGTTATTAAGTTCCTGAGGAAAATCTTTAGGTGCCTCCGTGCCCTCTGTCCAACTCCAAATTATAAACAAATCATCAATGTAACAGAAATAAGCGAGTGGTCTGTAGGGACAGTGCTTTAAAAAGTTATCCTCCAAATTCATCATAAAGAGATTAGCTTATTGTTGAGCCATCCTGGTGCCCACTGCTGTTCCTGTAATTTGATCATAATCTTTACCATTGAAGCTGAAGTTATGTGTCAGAATGAATTCAGTAAGTTTCCCCACCACTTCAGGATCAATAGTTAGGTCTAATCCTTTCTTAAGGTGGGTTGGAATGCCATCCATGCATGGCATATTAGTGCAGAAGAAACATAAAAACATAGAATGTGACAGTAGTTAAGGACCGCTTGGCCCACCTAGTCTGCCCATTTCCCTACCTGATGAATAAGGTGCAGATTCTAGTTAACCAACAGTTTACTTCCTCCTGCCCCCCCACTAGAATTGCTTTACGTCTTTCCCATGCATTCTTGAATTCTCCCACTATTCTTGACTCCACAGTCTCCTCAGGAAGGCTGTTCCATGCATCCATAACCCTCTCTGTGAAAAAATACTTTCTAACATTACCTCTGAGCCGTTCTCTCCATTATCTTCAAATTGTGCCTCCTTGTTCTTGCACATCTCTTTTTATGAAAGATGCTACCCTCTTGGACTTTAATTCACTTGAGGTACTTGAAAGTTTCTATCATGTCCCCCCTCTCCCTCCTTAACTCAAGGGTATACATATTAAGCTGCTTTAGTCTCTCTCTTCATATGCCTTCTGGTGCAGATCCTGCACCATTTTGGTTGCCCTCCTCTGAACAGGCTCTACTCTGTCTATGTCTTTGTGGAGATGGAGTCTCCAGAACTGCACGCAGTACTCCAGATGGGGTCTCACCAACGATCTGTACAGAGGGATAACAGCTTCCTATTTTCTACTGTTGATGCCTCTTCCTATACATCCCAATATCCCCCCAGCCCTCCTTACTGCCTTCTCACATTGCTTGCCCACCTTAAGGTCATCTGATATAACTACTCCCAGGTCCCTTTCGATTTTTGTTGTTGTTAGTATCTTATCCCCCCATTGTGTACTCTTCCCGTGGGTTTTTGTTTCCCAGGTGCATTACCTAGTACGTTGCATTGAATCTGAGCTGCCATACATTTGACCATTCCTACAACCTTTCCAAGTTCCTTTTCATCCTTTCCACCCCCTCTTGAGTATCAACTGTGTTGCAGATCTTTGTGTTGTCTGCAGAGAGACATAGTTTTCCTTCCAGGTGTTCTCCAAAGTCACTTATAAAGACATTAAAGAGGACCAGTTCCAGTACTGAACCCTGTGGTACCCCTCTAGTTACCCTCCTTTCTTCACTGTGAACTATGTTTACTACTGCCCTCTGTGTCTTGTTGTCCAGACCATTTTTTATCCAGGCTACCACCTTGGGACCCACCCCAGGCTGGCTAATTTGTTTATTAATCTTTTGCGTGGGACTGTGTCAAATGCCTTGCTAAAATCTAGGTAGGCCATATCCACAGCCCCTCCCTGGCCTACTACTTTGGTCACCCAGTCAAAGAAATCTATTAGATTTGTCTGACATGATCTTCCCACTGTGAATCCATGCTAACTTGGGTCCTGTGCCACACTGGCCTCTAGATACTCAACAGTTCTTTCCTTCAGAAGTGATCCCATCATTTTCTCCTACCACTGAGGTCAAAGTAACTATAACCAGTCTGTAGTTTCCTGCTTCTGCCCTGCTCCCACTTTTGTGAAGTTGAATCATATCTGCCCTGCTCCAGTTCTCAGGTACCGCACCATCCTCCCATGATTTGTTAAAAAGAGTAGTCAGTGCTACAACCATCATTGCTAAAATGGTTTTAGGTGGTAAGTCTTTATAACCAGAAAGTGTGTGGTGTCCTGAATGTAACTGTCCCTTTGTATAACTAGAAGTTTTAAAATGTTTTCTACAAATCCAGAGATCCCCTCAGTCAGGGTACCATTGCCAGAGACAGTGGGTCTCTCCAGATTGCTCGGTTTATGTATTTTAGGCAGCATGTAGAATGTCCCTGGCTTGGGTTCAACAGGGTTAAGATTCATTAGTCTGCCTTGGACATGGTTAGGAAATTATCAGAGTCCTGTAGTTCTCTTTTATATTCTGCAGTGGGTCACTTTCCAGTTCTTTGCAGTAGGTATGGTCAGTTAGCTGTCTGTTGGCTTCATCAACATAGTCCTCTGGGTTTAATATCACCATTGCAGAGAGAGAGAGAGTGAGAGAGAGCAAAAGCAAGAGAGGGAGTGAGACAATATACTATGAGCGTGTTTCCCAGGGAGTGAGGCTGTGTGACTGTGTATGTTTGTCCATGTGTCTGTCATACATGATCACAAGACTGGGGCTGGAAGAGAATGCTCACCAGCAATTATATAAATAAAAGATGGGGAGTGTACATATGAGAATGTAATGCACACGCTCTGTGTAAGATGCTTTAATAAACTCCTTGGGCTTTATGTAGTATTCCACACCTTGGGAGTGCATTCAGTTATCATATCACACACTTCCCCATCCTTTATTTTGTAAGTAATGTTATGCTTGCAAAATTATAAATACAAAGTTAAAAAGTTAATAATGTACATACTATTTACTATAGTACAGAAGATTGTATCGTACTAATTTTATTTATTTCGAGGCTGACATCTTCTATAACCACATGTCCCAGAATCCAATAGTCCGCAGTGCATGCTAAAGTTTCTATAAGCTGTGCTCTTTAGTCTGTCTCCTGCTGTCCTCCCTGTGCTAAGTACAGTCTCAGGTGACTGTGTTTAGCCCCCTGGAGAAAAGAATGGGAAAGCATCTCATCAGAGCTTGTGTGAGCCCTCCAAACCAGGTTTACCTTCAGAGGGGTTCCATGCTCCTTGGCTTCTTCCCCAGGTGTGCTGTCCTGTCCTGTCCTGAGGTCCTGGTGGGAGTCATGCCTGCGACCCTCCAATGTGGCTAGCGGCTGTTTTTGCTGGTGTCTCGGATGACTCGGGGTCTGGCTGAGCACCGTAACAACTGTCTATGCCGCTAGTTGCGACATTGCCTGGTCCTGGGTCCGGGAAGGTCCTGGATCAGGCTCGGGGCCACATAGGGATAAACAAATATTTTTTAGTCAAACATGGTGGTCCTGCATGCTTTATGCATGCGCAAGGACCACCAGCTAATTTTTAAGGAGTTCTGCTCCTTTATACCCCCCATGGAAATGCAGCCAGATGAAACAGAGGGTTGCTCTGGCCTCCAAGCATGCAGAGGGGTCAGAGACAGGACTTAAAGCACCGGGCAAGCCCCAGTCATGAAATAAACAAAAATCAGCCCAGTCAGCAGGCTGCAGGAAAGACTGGAAGGGCAATAGTACTTGGAGCTAGGGGGCAGGCAAGATGACAGCCCTGATGAAGCAGTGGTGACCTGAGACTGCTGGGAGATACTCAACAGGCAGCTGGGAGGTCATGTGGGGGCCATTAGCCAATCAGGAGGGCACAGGAGCTAAGGGTTTAATAAGAGGCAGTGGTGCAAATTCCATGAGAGAGAAGAAAGGAGAGAAGAGTGAGCTGGGAGGAGGGGGAAAGAGAGAGAGCCAGAAGAAGAGAAACTCTAGCCCCCCCACAAGAAAACTAAGTAGGCTGCCTGCCTGATAGGGGCTCTCTGGCTGCACCTCTCTTCCCCCCTCACTCTCCACAAACTGTAAGAGGGGAAAGAGCAGGAGGAAGACTGCAGATGTTGCAGTGTGAGGAAGACACAGGAGGCTTCTTCCCTGAGGGCACTGGGGCTGACTGTTGGGGCTGAAGGGCTCAGCAACTGTTAGGTTCAGGCCTTGGGGACACAGCCTCACCAGGGTCTGTGTCTTCTGCCAGGGAAGAGTTGCAGGAAGCAGGGCTAGCACAGCAAAGGCCCTCTCCGAGGGGGAAGAACCACTGTGTACTGCCCCCCAGTATCAAGACCCTTGGAGCAAAGGGAAAAAGGACAAACAGGCCTGTCTGGTGAAATCCATATCCTAAGGCCTACAGGTGAAGCTGGAAAGGTGAGGCAGGTGAAGAACAGTACCTCACTCTTGTGGACTGCAGTGCTGTGGACAGCAAATGTCTTCATCCTCTAAGGGTACCGTGATTACCCCGAGCTGCAGCTCTGAGGTGACTATTGTTGCATTTGCCATTAGGGTCAGGGGAGAGCTTCCCACCATGCTAGACTCACCTCTTTTGAACTTCTGTTGTTGTGCAAGGGCCCTAACGAGAGACGTCAGGCCTCCAGACTAGAAGCAGTGAGGTACCCTCCATCAGGGAGTGTTCTGGATGCACCCCGGGGAGGGGGAAGAGTTCCAACAGGGTGTGTGTGTTCTCATTTTGTGGAGCATCAAGGGGATAGCCCTCACCTTCTCTGTATAATAAGTGTATTAAATAAAGTGGGAATATTGTGGGTCATCTACCGCTGTGTGTTTGTGCTTTTGCTACTGTTATTGTGGGGATGGAGTGTGGATTTAAGTGGGCAAGAGGGGCAGCCATCAGGGGTTGTTATTATTGTTCCTGGGGGGGGGTTAACCTGTTTCTACTACAGGAGGCAGCACTGTGGCCTGGGTGGAGGCACTAAGGCACCATAGGAAATCCAGTCAGGACTCAGGCCCAGACCCTTGGGGAGGTACGGCGAGGACCCCAAGGACGCTGAGGCAACCCAGCTGAGTG